>JASDQU010171734.1:4525-15429 GCA_032191745.1 Picea mariana
CATCTTCTTGCGAATGTGAGTAGCCGTCACATGTCTTCTTAGAGATAAGCTGCCACCATTCTAGCGAGTCCTTCACTCTGTATTTTTACAGTCTCTGTACATTTCTTTCATTAATAGAAATCTTGTATTACTGTATATCTGTGTTTATGGTTACATCTCTGATACATTTATGTTATATTATTAAATATCTGCGATATCTCTGTGTATTTCTTTATTATATCTCCGCTCGCATTTCGTGCCGAAAATAATCCGGATCAGATTCAGTGCATTTGTTGCAGGATTGGCTATTAAGGTTAAAAGACAACTACCCAAAAAATCAAATCAGACAACTGGAGTAGAATCATGTGGAGATTGCGCAGTTACAACAAGTTAACAATAAATTTACGCGCGTAATAGATTTCTGGTTAGACAATGTTGTTGCAGGGTTTATCACCGAATTTGCAGTAGATACGACGAAGTCTTACAATGCAATAGAGAAGGATTTTCTAAAAGGACCTAGAGGTAGTTATATTAGATCATTGTATACTTCAATCAAGATTTTATTATATAACAATGATGTGATGACCATGGAATCATACAACTAAACTTCTCTGCGTGCATGGGGGAAGCACTGACAAGAGGTGGACAAATGGAGGAAGAAATGGATAAGGGAAAGAAGAAGGAGGCCATGGACCAATCATGATGGAGGAAGAAATGGATAAGGAAAAGAAGAAGGAGGCCATGGGCCCAATCATGATGGAAGAAGACCAGATAAAGAAGATAATGTCAATAGCTGGAAAGATGCATAGTGGAGTACCCCACCAATATAAGATGAATAATAAGAAGAGACCCATAACTGATAGAGAGGGCTTGGAAAGTGATGGAGAAGAGGTAGAGGATCTCTGGGTTGTGTAGCAGATTTAAGAAATCTTGCACACAACATATGAAAGGAAAATAGAAGGTGCAAGGGTAGGAACAAAAGACAGAACTCCAATCCAGATCAACGTTAGTGTGGAACCTATAACCCGATGTGTGACTAGTACACCAGAAATAACACCAACATTTAGACAACCAAATTTTAGTGGAAGAAATACAATAGGAAACACATCCAAACAAGGAGCAACAACTGGAGGATCTAGTTCAGGAAGTAACAGTCAAATATCTACACTGCGTGGAGATAGTAGTTCAACATAGTTCAAAATGGCAGGACATGATCCCACGATCGAGTTACTGGAATTTCGGGGAGAGGCATTAGAGGACCCTGAAAAGCACTTATTCATCTGTGAGAAGATCTGGGAAGTAAAGCAGATCACAGATGAGGATACAAAACTTGTGCAATTAGCTATCACACTAAGAGACTACACATTGGATTGGTACATCAGCCTAGATGTAAACAATCCACTGGGAGTAACAAGGACTATTGCAGACGTGAAAAAACTACTGATAAATGAATTTCAAAAGCTTAGCTTAGAGGACCACTGCATGAATGAGATGATTGAAATCAAGCAAAAACCAAGTGAGTTTGTTTGGGAGATTGAGCAGAGGTTTAAGCGTCTCAAAGGTAAGTTGAAGTATGGCATGACTGACATGTGACATAGGCACTTATTTGTGAACTCATTGTTACCACATTTGAAAAACCCCTTAAGACAACAAAAGTTTCAAACTCAGGTAGAGGCTATGCAGGAAGCCTTACAACTGGAAGAGAACCAGTATCAAAAGACAGACCCAACAATAGAGGAGCTGAAGGAGGATATGAAAAACCTAACATTTAAACTTAACCAGAATAAGGGCAAAGAGAAAAGAGAAGTTGTTTGGTGTACCACATGCAGGACAGAAGGACACCGTAAGAATGATGTCCAACTTTCACGCAATAAATGGCAACAGGAGTACCAAACCCTTTTTGAATAGGAGGACCATGGTGCAAGATTTATAAAACACATGAGCATGATCCATATCATTGTCCAATGATGCAAAAGTATAAGACAATACCCAAAAGTTCATACTGCAATTTTTGAAAATCAATGGGTCATGATGATAAAGATTGTAGGACGATGGAGATGATGACATAAAGAACTTCACATACTTATAGAGTGCAAGAAGAAATGATGACAACACAAGCTGCACCTAAGTTCAACCAGGTACCACCTTAGAATAAGAATGCGTAGCCGCAATACAATAATGCACAACCACAATATAACCCCGCGTAGTATAACCAGGTACCTCAGTACAACGCACCACGAGGAGATCGGGCTGGATACAAAGGTGGAGGACGAGGTAGAGGAGGATTTGGAAGAGGTAGAGGCCCAATAGTGTGCCACAACTGCCAACAACCAGGACATTATGCAAGGGAGTGTCCACTTCCACCAGCGACATGTAAATATTGTCGTGCAATAGACCATGATACAAAAGATTACTCGACACTATTGGGGAAGATCCAAGAAAAAAGGAACTAGAACAACCAAAATTTCTAGTGGATTTTTGCAGAAGCTGAGGATGATGGAAGAAACATCAACATAGTCATGCGAGGAGGAGCTTAGACAGGAACTGACGCAGTAAGACAAGATCCAACACAACATCAATGGGTGAAGAAGAATATTGAACCACAGAAGTAGTTTGATGCATAGAAAGTAGAGGAAACATTCAAGGAGGCAAGACAAGAGTTTCTGAAGCAAAACGTTGTGTCTACATCAACTACACAACAAAATCATAACTCAACATTGTACAAAATGCCTTCCTCAATGGACCATACCAGTGAAGCTCAACCTTTAGAGAAAGTAAGTAATATAAAAAAATTTATGCAATCCTGTGTTAAGTTATTAAAGGATCCATCATCTGTTAATATCTTACAAAATATTCTAGAAAGATGTAACACAGAGGTAGAAGGGAAATTAGAGTAGAAGACAATCAATCATCTTCATTCAAGAATAAGAACAAGCAAAGAATTCAGACTGAATGCTAACATTGGATATTTCAATATGGGTGATATTATTCTAGACTTAGGTTCTGAAGGAAATGTTTTACTTAAGAAGACATGGCAGTGTATGGGAGAACCCACACTAGGCTATTGACCCGTCTAGCTGAAATTAGCAAATCAACACAGACTGCTACCAATAGGAAGACTTAAAGGTGTGGTAATAGATTTGGATGGAGTGTGCACTATGGCATATTTTGAAGTAATAGAGATAGTAGATGGCACAACACCTTATCCAACATTGCTTGGTTTGTATTGGGCATTTGATAACCAAGCCATAATCAATTTGAAGACAAGGAAAATGACGTTTGAATCAGGTGAATATAGAGTCATTGCACCATTAGACCCTTCAGAAGTAGAAAGGTTTGTATAACCCACTTGTTTAGATCTGGAGGAAATAAACCAGTTGTACAGAACCATCGCGCGAGAGAGAGATTATGTCAACCCAACTACAAATGGGGTACTCAGTTGGAGAAGCATCACATCATGTGCTTCCAACTCAGATACAGGTTTGGAGAATTGACAACAGAGATTACATGAGTTTCTACCAGAAGGTGCACCAGAATAGACCACGCAGTAAGATGGGTTGGTACAGAGATAAGAGAACCTCCCAGTTTTCATGGGGTAAATGACCTAGAGGAATTTATGACAAAATATGAAGAGGAAGTGTTAGAAAATCAGAGGCTCTTATCCCTAGATATCGCACTCAAGGATACACCTACAAGATGGTGGGGTGCACACAAAGAAACAATTCAGGATTGGTATCAGTGCAAACGACTACTGTGCTTTAGATTTGGAACATAATAGGTGAGCAATAAAATGCAGAGGTACGATGGGAAAGGAACACCAACAAAACATCTGGAGAAGTACATAACACAATGGAGGATGACACCACCAGAAGAATGGCCTCATCACTTTATTCATACATTGGAAGGAATTCTAGATAACTAGTATGTAGACTAGGAGATGCACAGAGGCACTACAGAGTGGACTGCATTATAACAAAACTTTGTAGTAGCTTTCTCATTTGAACATGAGAACCCCAACATTGATTCAACACTGAAGTAGATATGAGGAGTGATATTTATTGATGAACCAGAGGTTGAAATTATGACAGAATATCAACAACAAAATAGACAGACAGTAAAAAAACTACTTTCATGCTATCATGTTGAAGAAGAAGCACCAGATGAGAATGATCTATGCAACATTCAAATTACAAAAATTGAAGGTGAAAGAGAGGTGGAAGGTCCATATTTGGAGTCAAAAGTATTTGCTGCACCAATCAAAGTTAAGAAAGTCAACATTGGGAAAATTGACGATCTTAAAATGAGAAGTATTGGAGACTATTGGGATGAACAAATAGTAGAAAGAGTAGCATAGTTACTGCGTGAATACATTGACCTGTTCCTAACGACCTTTACATAGATGAAAAACATAGAAGGAGAGCTAGGAGAGATGAAAATACCTCTCAAACTTGAGGAAAGACCTGTCAGACAAAGACCTTACAGACTGAATCCAGTGTATAAGTAGAAACTAAAAGTAGAAATTGACAGAATGTTGGAAGCTGGTATCATAGAACCAATAGAGGAATCTGAATGGATACGTCCTATGGTAGTCCAAGAAAAGAAACAAGGGGGGATACAAATTTGTGTATATCTAAGGTCTCTTTATGATGCTTTCTTATAAGACCCTTTTCCTACCCCTTTCACAGATGAGGTCTCAAAGAATGTGGGAGGCCATGAAGCATATTCATTTGAGGTCTCAAAGAATGTGGGAGGCCATGAAGCATATTCATTTACAGATGGATTCTCAGGTTACCATAAGATCAAAATAGCTCCAGAGGATAGGTATAAGACTACTTTTGTTACAGAATGGGGATCCTATCAATATACAGTCATGCCATTTGGGCTGAAGAATGCACTAGCCATATTTTCAAGAGTAGTCATAGTTGCTTTTAAGGAATTCATACATCATTTTCTAGAAGTATATCTGGATGATTAGACTATCTATAGTGTATTAAAAGATCATGTAGAAGTATTAAGACTAATGTTGGAAAGATGCAAGCAATGTCAAATATCATTAAACATCAAGAAATGCATTTTTGGGACACCTTTTGGAATATTGTTGGGACATATAGTGTGTAAACAAGGTTTACTAGTGGATCCCGTTAAGAATGCAGTCATTGTCAATTTACCACCACAAAAGTCAGTGCGCCAGTTGAGAGAAACACTAGGACATACAAGCTATTATAGGAAATTTATAAAGGGGTATGCGCAAATTACTGCACCAATGGAAAAACTGTTAAAGAAGGATACCAGATTTCAGTGGAATGAAGATTGTCAACAAGGGCTGGACACCTTAAAAGAAAAGATGGTTACAACACCTATCCTAGTATTCCTATATTGGGAAAAGACATTTCATGTGCATGTAGATGTATCAACCATAGCAATTGGAGCAATTTGTTACGAGGAAAATCTCTCCATGGCTAGCGGTAAACCACAACAGACAGAAATGACTGCAAAAATCAACTCTAATCTCAAGTATGCTATATAAACAACTATGCTAACAAGACAAGATAAGAGGCCTACCTCGTCCAGACGTTCGATGAAGTCCACCGTTGAGCACTTGACCCAAAGCAATATACTTGAAACTAGTCCTCAACAACCAAGCAACACAAACATATGGTGATAATATATAATGTTAGCACATTTGATAACATAATCCATCAACATTCATAACAAATATTACCATGGAATAATAATTTAAATATTTGCGAGATATTAACTGGATGAGAAAAGAGTATTTCTATTAAGATATGATAAGCATAAGTGAATGAGTTACTAACTTATGTGTTGGCAAGGTTCGGAACTGAGAAACTAAGTTCCTTCCAGCTGGGCCTCCACCACTTCAATCCTCCACCAAAGGCAAGCTCATATAAGAGAGACAATGAAGTTCTTAATCAATAAGGGAAGATCTTGGGAGCTGAACAATGTTTTCAGACTTAAAGGACAAAGGGATGCAGACTCAATGTTAAGTGAATAATTTCTCCAGAGTAACTTTTCTCTCAAAGTTGAATTCTTTCTCCCTTTTCCATAACTCGGATTTGGCCCATTTATAGCCTTCAAGTGGAACTGAAGGGTCGAGTCGGAACGTTTCTTGTATATGGAAGGCCAAGGGTCATTTATCTCGTGACGTGACATGGAAACCTAACACCATTTTTCAATTTTGGGCACATTTCCCGATGTATGCGAGTTGTAGTGGTGAAACTTGCGTACACGCATGTTGTATAGTATGCAGGGCACATATATGTGGAAAAATATTGTCTTTAGCTCTGGGATTTGCAAAAAAGGAGATTTCAAGTCTGCATAGGGAAATGGAAAAAGGCCCTCTGTGCAAAATTGCATGTGGTGAGGTAAATATTGCTATAACAGATTCCCCCTAATGTGTGATGTCAGAGGAGTATCTGTGATGGCCGAAATACATTATAAAAACTCAAAAGTGGAATAATGGGGACCCAGCTGGAAGAACTAGTTGCTCATTACAATCTGTATTGACTTTGCATACATGGCTACCAATTTGAATTACATTGCAGATCCATGTGAAAATATAGCAAACAATTGTCCATGGCCATGAATAGGCAAATACAAATGTGGTTACATGCAAAAGGCTATCATAGTCATGAACAAGGCCCAATAAAACTAGTCTCAAAATCAATTTGAAGATATCTGTATACAATGGAGTACAATCTGATCTCCCATGATCACTGAAGTCACATAGGTATTGGTCCAATGAAAAGGTAGCAACAACTTAGGAAAGCTATAGCTACAAACTGATGTCTTCAAGTCTTATACACAATCCGCCAAAGTTACAAGTCTATATCATGTGAATAAATGAGTTGAGGTCGAACACAATGAGACTTCATTTGATTACTGGTCATTTAGGTATATCGTTAACAAACACGAGACAACCTACAAATGATGAAAGTAGGTATCAAGGCACCAAGTACATTCTTACAAGTGTGAATAAAGGAGTCGGGGTCGAACACTTGAAGAATCCATCGATCAAGAGACATTTATGTATTCCCAACTGTCGATGGCGAGAGAGCCTACCACTAATGACTGCAAGCC
The DNA here is from genome assembly GCA_032191745.1 of Picea mariana. NCBI lineage: Eukaryota > Viridiplantae > Streptophyta > Pinopsida > Pinales > Pinaceae > Picea > Picea mariana. The sequence goes on from JASDQU010171734.1 coordinate 11,606, forward strand.
TCTAGGTACTCATAGGAATCTAGGTCTCATCTCCATAATAGATGAGCTGAAGTCGATGGAAGGAGACCCATTGAAAGGAGAGAATTAAGGCATCTCTCATAATTCATCACGAGGTACAAAGCAAGAGCTTGATGATTTGGAGGAAACTGGACGAAGAACATGTTCACGAACCAACGACCCTGTGTGTCTTTCGTGTGTGCCAAGTGCAAGCAGTACATAAGAAAGACCCTCTGAATAGTAGCCAATGAGGAAAACTGCTGACAAAGGCGACGAAACCACCAATAAGGCTAATGGCATCCAAGACACTGCACAAATCCCAATGTGTGAATATATTTCTTGTCGTCGAACACAAGGTAGACCACCCAGTCAACGACCAATGATGAAATGTCGACTGCTGGGTTCAAGGTTACCTACGAATGAGGAAAGTAGGACAAGGGTGCGCAATTGGACTACAACTTCATGTGATTCTGAGACAAACTGAGGGTATGGGACTGGAAGAATAACCAGCCGGGGGAGTAAACTCTCTGTAATGAGCTCAGCGTCCTAAGGTCATGCTAAACCCAAAATTATGATGACAAGTGGACTCAAAAATTTTGTGCTTTGTTCAAAGGCAACACGACTGCTGCCAATATAAGATAATACTCCTTTCCTTCCCATCTTTTTTTGTTTTTTTTCATAGTCAAATGAATGCTATGATACAAAGGAGGAAAAGAGTGTTGCAAGTAAGCAAAACTAGTTCTAGCAGTGGAACATACCTATGCTCAATGCAAGGAGGTGCATGCAGGAGATGGACACTCGGGGGAATGTTCCCTCCTGGGTATAGGGTGTCAATTTGCGAAGGATATAAACAAAGCTCTGCTTGGTTGAGGATGCAAAACTGCTGAGGCAAACCGTTTATAATGCAAAGAGAGGACCAACAATAGGCTCAATACTGCAAGCAAGGGCATGAGATGCAATCATAACTTAATGCCAAAAAATGTCCTTTTTCATAATCTTGGTCTACTTGGTTTGAAAAATGGATAAACTTGTACCAAATAGACGTCCTTTCAAATCCAATTTACGAGTGTGAAAGAGACAAGTTCACTCGGCAATCTTTTCACTTTTTGAAAACGAGTTGGAAAAGAGCTTAAATCAAACTCGCCTGGGAGTCCTCTAGGTATAGGTTAGCATGTTTATTAGTGAAAAATGAGGTTCCATATCATGTCGTGTATTAGCTATAAGGGACTCCCGGTCTTACAAAAAAAATCTCTGCATGGGCACCAAATGAAGCAGAGGATCTAACTAGGGTACCCATGTTTGGTAAGTCTCTACCATTTTGATAACGACACTTCTAGTAGTAGATAGAAATCTTTCTGTCACTAAAAAATGGGTTTGTACCTAAGTCATATAAGTGACAGTTATAGGACAATGCGAGTGTGCATAATGGAATGGATATCTATCCTATATGTTGGGTAGAGAAAATACTTGTTCGTAGTTACGAACAGTCAACATAATGCTAAAAAACGCAAGAATCCTTGGCGAAAATTACAAAAACCACTTCAATCCACTGTTGTATTAGTCCATTCGGCGAAAATATTATTCAAAACTATGTAAAGTGGGTAAAAAATGCTATAAATAGTAACAAAAACCAAATTTTACTATACCATTGGATTTTTTAACCCAAATAGTGGATTTTGGACCAAATTACCTCCGATTTTAAACGGGTGATTGCTGGACTTATGAGTGACAGAATCATCGACCGTCTGGACCAGGTAATTCCTCTTCCCCTCTTCTTTCTTTCTACTAAATTACATTTTGTATTTAGGTTTGAATTTTTAAGTTATATAGGGCGCAAATTAAAAGTTTAGGTGTACGCTAGCTACCATTCATCGGGTCACGTATACGCGTGATTATATGCAACTGTCTAAAAGAAAACCAACGTATACTCAGCCCTATATGTGACTATGAATGCTGCAGCCCGTGTATATGTCCATAAACAATGTTTTTGATGGTTGTTAACTCAAAAAGTGATGTTTCTCTTACAAGATGGCGCTAGAGTGGAGGGAAATGGAACATGAGGAGGTAGATGTTTCTGTGGAAAGAGATCAAGGGGCCCAAATGGCCTTGAAAAGATGTGGGTTGTATTAGTTTTGGGCACTCAAAGGGACGAGGGTCCAAGTGAGGTTGATACAGTTTCTCGTGGATTACTGGGATTTAGACAGTGAGAGCTTCAATCTTGATGGGAAACCATTAAGGATTGAAGTCGAGGATATTTATTTCTTGACAAGGTTATCGTGTCGGGGTGAGGTGGTGAGCCTCAAAGCCCGGGGAGCTGTGAGCGGTATGAAGATAGAATAATACATAGATGCTCACTGCATTGCAGGGACTGAGAAGGTTGAGATTCAACTCCCCATCCGAGCGATAAACAATCTAAGCCTCAAGATTGTTGTCCTCGTTTTGACCTGGATCACAGGATCGACTTCGTTGCACCAGGCATCTAGGCCACTTATGTTCTACTTCGTAGAGTGTTTGAGACCCACAATGTATGATTGGTGCACCTCACTATTGGCTAACATGAAGAGCTAGTTGATAGAATGAAAACAGGGTGATAAGAGGAACTTCGGGTTTGCTTCCATCTTGTGTAGATTTTTCTCCGAGAAGGTTCTTGTGTAGCCTTACAGATATCTCAGATATTGCTTCACTACCAGCGAGCCTGTTCAGTACCCCGATGAAGTTATCTGACCCCTTTTACTGAATTTTCTTTCACCACTTTGGAATATATTTGTGCATTTAAATGCTGAGACGAGGGCAATCATTTCTGAATTTCCTTTCATCGTCTCTTGGACTAGATGGGGGCAATCATTTCTGAATTTCCTTTAACCACCTGTCTTATAATTTGATTTTTAGAGCGCGAAGATGGGGGCAATCAGTTTGTATCAGGGCTGATATTTGTGTAATATTTTGCATTATAGGTCTGTCAACTTACTTTGATTACTCGGTACCAACCTTCCCTTAACCTTCACAAAACCTTCGTTCTCAGGGAAAAAAGGGAAAATAATTTTCTTAGGGAATTCTATTTGAGCAAGCCTCAATTCTCTGATATTGTTGAAGAACCTAGGAAAGTTAGGATCACTTTAAGCATCTCTTCATTTAGCAGGGGATCGAGGAGTTGTGAAGACCCGCCTTCTTTCCACAATCTGCTTTGAAGCTCACGAGGTTGAAATGAAAACTCTTATCCCTTCTTATGCGAAACGGAAAGATGCTGACTTTTTAAAAGGTAAACTCGAATATAGAAAAGGGTGACATGTAGTGACCTACGGATTGAAAATACAGAGGTCAAAAATTTGAAACTGACTCTTGTAGATCTTTTTCGGGGGTACTTTACTTTGACTGACTGCTTTTAATTTTGGGTGAATCGTTTAATTTGTCTTATTTTTTCGTAGACGATTAAACAAAGAAACAACTCTGTTATTTATCAGTTAAGACGATGTTGCTGTTTGAATGAGCTTACCTCGATTTTCTTTAATAGTCGTTTAGAACATGTCTTTTAGGAAATCTCATCTTTACCTTTTCGCTTCAATTTCTTTGCACAATATAAAAAATCTTGGGTATCACTTGTTTAAGCTGATTTATTTCTGACACCAATTTTCGGTTTACTTCTCCTGCTTGTTTTGTTTGCAGCTGGAATCCTGTAAGAGGCAAATACGAAGGTTATTAGGGCTATCCGAAAGGTGTCAAAAGTTCATGAAAGAAAAAGAAAATCAAAAGCTATGCGTAAATGAAAAATATATATATGTATACAATATATATATATATATATATATATATATAAGTATACAAAATTT
>JASDQU010171734.1:28844-41520 GCA_032191745.1 Picea mariana
TTCAAATGAATATGGAAAAAATCTCACTTGATTTAAATGAAAAAGAAGAAAGAGATTCAACCGAGATCTCACAAGAGACTATGGTAGACATATTCCAAATAGATAAATGTATGATTAAACCAAGTGTGCAATTATGCGCTATCGACATCATAGATAGACAGATGGAAGACAGGTTGCCACAATTAGCCTGAGATTGTTACTCTTTTGAAGCCAATTGTCAAGCAGAACCGTCAAGGCTGATATCTCGGCTGGTTGAAAGATGTGTCACCTGTACGGAACACGCACAAGGACAAGCTTCTGGCACCAAATAAAGATAAAGAAGAATAAATGGAGCGATTGCTCTCCTCCCTATCATAACTGAAAATTTTGCAACGATTGAGATTCCATCTTATTGTAAAATTGTATAAACATACCATAGAAAGAAAGAAAAGAGGCTGGACCTTTTTGTGTTGATTATAACAGAGGTTTTACATTTTGAGAGTTAATATAAAGCAAATTTGAAGATTCTCAATTTCGTCACAACTGTGTTATGAGTTTGTTTTCTTGTATCTCATATTTCGTTTCATTTCATATTCATATCTGATGAATGCTTCGCTACAATTTAGTGCAACCTCTACCATAGTGAATGAATTTTGGTTTTCTATATTGTTTATTGTTTTTCCTCTGTACCAGCTATCAGTAGGTATAAGACCAGTCAACTTTTTCAGAATTCTATATATATTTTATGCATCATCGGGTTATTTCCTTACATTTTTCTTCTTCTGTTTATACATGATATTCTCCCTTAATAGGAGCCTTACTCGATATACAGCTAAATGTTTTCTCCCACCTCATACATTTTATTAAAATATACATGGGTTGAACTCGAACGTTCATGGGCAGCGATTGAACAGGATATAAACATCCGGGATTAGTTGGAAGCTAGACAACGCCAATTCAGAAATCATCCATAGTTTCCCTTGCCGAAGGTTGACGTTTCTCTCTTCTCTACCCTTTACTCACTTTCGGATGCCTAGACACTGTACTTCTAAGCCTTAAGTACAGACTCTGGAACAACATCTTTTTGGCGCCATTGCCGGGGACCGAAGTTACGAAATCTTTTTCCCTGGGAAAACGACATTTTTCTTTTCGTTGAAAGTGTTACCCTTTGATAGTGAACAAAGAGTACACACCTTTTTAAGGATTTCCAATATTTCACTTGGCGACTCCACAAATAATAAACTAGCATCTGGTCGAAGGAATACCAGACAAAACCCAGATGGTAAGCAGATTTCACCCGTTACCGATCCCGAGAAGATTCTAAAGGCGAGAGGCTCTCTTAAGCCAACCGCTGCAGCCTATAAGATTAAACACCCACAATTGAAGACTAAGAGTTCTTTTGAACCTTCAACTTCACTCAGTCCTCTCTTTGATACTAAATATCTAATGTCAAATTGCTCCGAAGTTAGGAGTGAGATTGATCCAACAACCCCCTCAGTACACAAAGGAAAGGGCCCTTTTGAAAGTTCGTTGGCAGTCGACATACCATCTTTTCTTCAGTTAAATTTCCCGACCTCACCTAATTCTGAAGAGTGTGTTACACATTCGATTTCCACACCCGTCGGTTCTCCTGATTTCATCTCTTGCAAATCTGAGGGACCAAGTCCTCACGTTCCTTATCTTTCATCGTCGGATTTTCCTCTTCACGAAGAAAATAAAGATTCACTTTTAATTTTTTGAAACCCCCTTTACGACTTTCCACTAATAACGATGGCAGCCGCCGGAGGAGGAGGTGGAGGGGTTATCGGAGGAGGAGGGGGAGGATCTCCTGTAGGAGGAGATGGAGGCCAAGGTCCTTCCCCCCCTCCCAAAGTGTTTGCGAAAGTTGCAGCAAGATACGCTCCCTTGGTATTGCCTGTTCCTCTGCACGACCTTCCCGAAAATTATATAAAAAATTTGCCAAAACTCATTAGGGAAGGGGATATGACCACGACTGAACACATTAATTTCTTTGATCAATTCACAGACATCCTAGGTATCGAACATGAGGACATGTATTCGAGGCTCCTTGTCCAAACCTTCGAAGGCCAGGTACAAACTTGGTTTCGGAGTCTACCTGCAACATATATATTGTCTTACGATGCCTTAGAAGATGCTTTCCTCAGACAATGGGGCGAAAGAAAGGAGCACCTATATTATTTAACCGAATTTGGGTCTTTAAGAAAAAAGAATTCAGAAACAGTTATGGAATTTATCCAAAGATTTAACAAGTTGTATAACAAAATCCCAGCCGAGGTTAAACCATCCCAACCCACGACCAAAGTAACTTTCACAGGGGCTTTCGAACCGGATTTTGCACTCCTTTTGCGAGAAGGAAGGGGCGCCACTCTAAATTGAATGCAGGATGATGCTATAGAAATTGAGTCAAATATGATGGCTTCTGGTAAGCTCAAAGCTAAAATAGAAACGAGAAACCGAGAAACCAAATGCTTTAGAGAACAAGCAAGGCCGTCAAGGTCTAATAGATCCACAGATGACAAGGTAGATGATATGGCCAGGGTAATTAAGGAATTGTCTAATAGGATATCCAGAATGGAGCTAGAACAGGCCAAAGCTAATTCCTTCACCAAAAAGGATTTCAAGAGGAACCCCAACCCCCCGAACCTGCAAAGACACATAAAAAGTGAAGATAAAAAAATACAAGCTCCCCTAAAGAGCAAAATTTTTATAGGAGTGAACGATCTCCAAGATTTCAGAGATTCGAATAATGATGTCACGAACTTTGGTGATGACTACACACAACCGTATCTGACTAGAGAATATTATGAAAAATCTCTAAACACTCAACAACCATCGGCTAAGGGTGAAGAAAGTGATCGTACTGACCTTTGTGGCTCTCAACAAGAAACCAAAATGATAATGGCCAAGATCCAACCTAAGTACAACTTGAGATCTAAGAGTAAGCCCGTCTCAACTACTCAACCTAAGAAAATCCTCCAAATAGGTCAAACTTATGAGCCTACTCCAGAAGAGACCCTATTTCCCAACAACAAAACGAAAGTAGTAAGCACACAAGAGTCCGAAGTGGGAAAGGTTGAGACCCAAGCACAAGGAACCGAAACAGTAAATAAAATTACGCCTTCAACCAAGATCATGAGTGATAAAGCGGTCTAGATGAATAAGTCATAAATGAAGGATTCAAAAGTCTCAACTAAAGAAACAGACAAGGTGAGCGGAGTTTTTAGTTTTGAAAACGAGTTAAATAAAATTAAGATACCAATCCCTCTGGTAGAATTAGAAAAAAACCCCGTTTATCGAAAGCAGATTACCAAAGTGATGGGTGTCTCAGAGTTAGAAAGCCAGTCTGATGTTTTAAACCTGGAAGATGACAAACCTAACATCACTTTTGGTCCACATTTTGAAGGGGCTAAAGACACTATTGCTCCCTTTTATATCACTTTAAATGTATATGATCAATTGCTACATAATTTCATGTTAGACTCCGGAGCCTCCCATAATGTTATGCCTAAAATTATTATGGACAATTTGGGTCTCCAGATCACCAGACCTTATGAAGATATTTACTCTTTTGACTCGAGAAGGGTTAAGTGTATGGGAATGATAAAGGATTTAGTAGTTACCCTGGCACAGGTCTCAGTTAAGAGTATCTTGATGGATGTAGTTATTTCTGATATCCCCCCTAAGTATGGCTTACTATTGTCTAGGTCATGGGGAGCCAAGATGGGGGGTTCTCTTCAACTGGATATGACGTTTTCCACAATTCCTGTGTTTGGTGGTACAGAGAAACGAGGTTAGCATATACAGTAAGTGACCCTCAAAACCCGAACAATTTCCCTATTTACATTGCGGATCAAGATTTAGGAAATTGTATCTTATCCTTTGATGACGGTTTAGATGGTTGTCCATAAGAAAATGATATAGAGCAGGAAGAATCAGGTTACATGAAAGAGGATCTTTGTAGCACCGGTGTCTGGAAATTTTTTTTTGATGGTGCCTCATCTTGTTAAGGGGTTGGTGCAGGAGTTCTTTTAGTGGCTCCCGAAGGAAAGTTCGTTGTTCCTTTTTCCTACAGACTGCAATGGGATATAGATTATACTAACAACATATGTGAATACGAAGCGTTGATCTTAGGATTAGAGGCTTCCAGGAAGCTAAAAATAAATAACTTAGAGGTATATGGAGATGCAGAGTTAATAGTCAAACAAATAAATCGACAGTACCAAGCCAAGCATCCCAGATTAAGATCATACAAGAATTGTTCTTGGGATCTGATGGAAAACGTTTTCTCGTCCATAAATGTCCATTTCATCCCACGCACAAAGAACTTACATGCTGATGCATTAGCTAAAGCAGCTTCAACCTTCTCTCCTCCCACGACTTTCAAATTGAAGTATCACATAGAAATCAGACACATACCATCTGTACCAGATAACATCCAGCATTGGTAGGTTTTTGAGGATGATGAGCAAATTAAGAAGTTTATTGAAGCAATAGGTGAGTTTTCCGAAACCCATGCAAATAAGGAAAACCAGAATGACAAAATGTGGATCATGCAAGAAGGGGAAGACCCTCAAATATTTCAAGACAAAATCGCAAATCATCGCATGCTAGTCCTTAAAAACAACCAGATTCTGAAAGGATTGATCCCTCTGGAGAGACTTTTTGATCAAAACGACATACCTGTGAAATCCGCCTTACAACCCCAACCAAAAGAAGTGGAGGACTGTGATATAGGAACCAAACAAGAATCCAAGATGGTAAAAATATCCAAATTTCTCCCTCCCGAAATAAAAAGTAAGTATAAAGACCTACTCAGACAGTATAAAGATGTTTTCGCCTGGTCTTATGATGAGCTAAGGACATATGACACTTTCGTAATTGATCACAAGATACCTCTAAATCCTGGGGTCAAACTATTTAGGTAAAATCTTAGACAGGTCAACCCCATTTTGTTACTTGTGATCGAAAAAGAAGTTAAGAAACTTTTAGACGCGAAAATAATAGTACCCCTGAGATATTCAGACTTGGTAGCAAACCTGGTCCCGTTCAGGAAAAAGAATGGGGAAATCAGACTGTGTGTGGATTTCAGAAATCTAAATAAGTCATCTCTTAAGGACAACTATCCACTGCCCAAAATGGACCATGTGCTAGAAAAGGTAGTTGGAGCCAACCGAATGTCTATGATTGACGGGTTCTCTGGTTACAATCAAATCGCCATGAATGAACAAGATATAGAAAAAACCTCTTTCACTACACCATGGGGTACGTTCATGTATGATAAAATGCCCTTTGGTTTGATGAATGTAGGGGACACGTTCCAGTGCGCTATGGACATCGCTTTCATTAGTGAAAGGGATAAGTTCGTAGTCATTTATCTTGACAATTTGATGGTTTTCTTTAAAACCGACGAAGAACACTTGATACATATTAATCAAACATTCGAAAAATGCCGCAGGTTTGGTCTATCTTTAAATCCAAAGAAATCACATTTCTCCATGCGGGAAGGTAAGCTTCTGGGTCATATCATATCTAGGGATGGAATTAGGATTGATCCTAAGAGGATTGAAGTGATAGATACTATAAATATTTCCAGAAATGTAAAAGAATTTTTTACGAAGATTTATCCTGAATTTCGCTGAGATTGTAAAATTGATCACAAGTATGATGAAAAAGGATAGCGAAGTAAAATGGACAACCGAGGCCAAAGCGTCATTTGCACACATTAAGAAATTCATAAGCGAGGCACCTGTGTTAGCGAGTCTTGATTATCTAAAATATTTTCTTATTTTTTCATTTGCCTCCAAACACACGATTGCTGCGGTGCTCCTACAAAAGAACGAAGAAGGTTTCGAACAACCGATCACTTTTTTCAGCAAGATCCTTCGAGAGGCAGAACTGAAGTATGATATAATAGAAAAACAAGTGTACGCCATAGTAAAAGAATTAAAGGAATTCAGAACATATGTACTACACTCCAAGATAATTGCGTACATACCTACTAGTTCTGTGAAAGATATTTTGGTACAACCAGACAGCGATGGAAAAAGAGGGAGATGGCTTGCCAAAATCCAAGAATTTGATTTGGAAGTCAAACTGACCAAATTGATAAAAGGACAAGGTCTGGCCAAACTATTAGCCGAGTCGAATTTCAAAGCCCTAGGTATCAATTGCCTGCAGGAAGGCGATGAAGACATGAACCTAAATGAGCTGAATGAGAAAATAGGCCCAAACAAGATCGAAGAGAAGTTCATATCATCAAGATGGTACAGAGACATAGTATCATACCTGCTAACTCTAAAATGCCCAAATGAGCTATCACCATCAAAAGCCAGGACTTTAAAACTTCATGCGGTTAAATATTGTATCACCGAAAGTTAGCTATATTGGAAAGATCCACTCAGTTTCTTGTTATTCTGTTTAGTCGAATCGGAAACTCAGCGGGTTATAGATGAATTTCATGAGGGAGTCTGTGGGGGGCATCACGCTTGGAGAGATATAGCTTACAAAATTCTGAGGGCTGGGTACTACTGGCCAAAACGTTTCTCGGACGTTAATGCCAAAGTCCGAGCCTACAACCCTTGTCAACTATTTACAGGTAAACAAAATCTCCCGGCTCTGCCTTTAGTTCCAGTCAAAGCTGAAGCCCCATTTCAACAATGGGGTCTAGACTTCATAGGCAAGATTAATCCCCATTCCAGTGCTCAACACAAGTGGATATTAACCGCAACAGATTACTTTACTAAATGGGTGGAAGCCATTCCAACCAAAAGGGCAACAGACTTGGTGGTCATCAATTTCTTAGAAGACAACATTTTGTCTAGATTTGGTTGCCCCCAAAAGACAGTTACAGACAATGCCCAAGCCTTTAAATCCATGGCTATGATTAGCTTTTGTCAAAAGTATAACATCTTTCTTGGCCATTCCACAACGTATTACCCCCAAGGAAATGGATTGGCTGAGTCATCTAACAAGAGCCTGGTAAATATAATAAAGAAAGTATTGGATGAAAACAAAAGGTCTTGGAATGTGCACTTAAAATACACATTGTGGGAAAATCGCATAAGCACAAAAAGATCTATCGACATTTCAACTTTTCAGATGGTATATGGGACAGATGCTGTGTTACCTATAAATCTAGTGCTTCCAGTGATGAAGTTATGGCAAGATCAAAATGAGGAACCCAATCATGTCACCAGGAGGATAAATCAGCTGATTGAGGTTCTACAACATAGGGTCGAAGTAGACGAAAAGTTGCAGAAATACTAAGATGACATGAAGGCATTATTCGACCGTAGAGAAAAGGACAAAGATTTCCTCCCAGGTGATTTAGTATTAAGGTGGGATGCAAGAAGGGAAGAAGTAGCAAAACATGGTAAATTTTACCACCTATGGTATGGGCCATTCAGAGTCCTGTCTCTGGAGGGAAAAAATTATTTCCTACTGGAAAATATAGACGGTGAAATCCTCAACGCTCCTGTCAACTGGCGTTATTTGAAGCATTATATGACATAACACTCGCCAAAAAGAAGAAGAAGAAATTTTGTATACTTATATATATATTTTGTATACATATATATATATATATATATCATTTACGCATTGATTTTGATTTTCTTTTTCTTTCATGAACTTTCGACACCTTTCATATAGCCCCGATAACCTTCGTATTTGCCTCTTACAGGATTCCAGCTGCACACAAAACAAGCAGGAGAAGTAAACCAAAGGATGGTGTCAGAAATAAATCGGCTTAAATAGGTGATACCTAAGATTTTTGATATTGTGCAAAGAAATTGAAACGAAAAGGTAAAGATGAGATCTCCTAAAAGACATGTTCTAAATGACTATTAAAGAAAACCGCGGTAACCTGATTCAAACATCAACATCGTCTGAACCGATAAATGACAAAGTTGTTTCTTTGTTTAATCGTCTACGAAAAAATAAGACAAATTAAACGATTCACTCAAATTAAAAGAAGTCAGTCAAAGTAAAGTACCCCCGAAAAAGATCTGCAAGAGTCAGTTTTGAATTTTTGACCTTTGTATTTTTAGTCCGTAGGTCACTACCTGTCACCCTTTTCTATCTTCGAGTTTACCTTTTAAAAACTCAGCATCTTTCCGTTTTGCATAAGAAGGGATAAGAGTTTTCGTTTCAACCTTTTGAGCTTCAAAGCAGATTGTGGAAAGAAGGTAGGTCTTCACAACTCCTCGATCCCCTGCTAAACGAAGAGACGCTTAAAGTGATCCTAACTTTCCTAGGTTCTTCAACAATATCGGAGGATTGAGGCTTGCTCAAATAGAATTCCCTAAGAAAGTTATTTTCCCTTTTTTCCCTGAGAACGAAGGTGTTGTGAAGGTTAAGGGAAGGTTGGTACTGAGTAATCAAAGTAAGTTGACAGAACTATAATGCAAAATATTACACAGATATCAGCCCTAATACAAACTGATTGCTCCCATCTTCGTGCTCTAAAAAGAAAATTATAAGATAGGTGGTGAAAGGAAATTCAGAAATGATTGCCCCCATCTAGTCCAAGAGATGATGAAAGGAAATTCAGAAATGATTGCCCTCATCTCAGCATTTAAATGCACAAATACATTTCGAAGTGGTGAAAGGAAATTCAGTAAAAGGGGTCAGATAACTTCACCAGGGTACTGAACAGGATCGCTGGCAGTGAAGCAATATCTGAGATATCTGTAAGGCTGTTATACATGAATATCACTATACTCTGGTAACCAATTCTTTCTAAAACCTGATCCACATCCCAAGTTTAGACGGGGCTTCCTAATTAAAAACATATAATCTTCTTCTTTTGATGCAAGCTGATAGCCACAAGATCTGTTGGGTCTCCTAGAACTATTTTGATTGTCTTAAGGTAGACCTAAATTTAGTAATGGGAAAGGGAAAGTCGTGAAAGGGACTATAGCTAAGTTTAAAAAGAGTATCTGAGTTTGAAAAGCTTTTCAAGGTAAAAAATGAAGTCTCTTTCCCCTTCGGTACCCTATTCTCGGGAATCTTTTCGCCTGATTGAAACTATTGACTCCATTTACCCAATATCAGCACGTGGTCTACTGTTCTTCCCATCTTACAAGAAAACGGGATCCCTGGTTGGAGCCTATGTTGGAGCCACCTTTGTTTTTTCTAGCCCGTCTCGAATTTCATGTCTTAATGCTCGAAATAGAAAGATGGTTTTCGTATTTTCCATCTGTGGTTCCAAAATCTCTGAAGTCTTATCACTCAAGCAACGATAATTATTGTACTCTCGAGGCAAGTTCTACTTTTCGTCAAAATTTTCCCCCCTTTGTTCTACCTCGGGATTTCGTATGATGGATGCTATAGATCACGTAGTTCACAAGTCCCGAGCAACGAAATGGAAAAATCGCTTTAAAATTTTACCCAGGGAAATAACGGGAGTAAAATTTTCCTAAATCACGATTAAACATCATCAGGTTTTCGCACCTCGGCGTTCACTAAATCCAAAACTCTCATTGTCGTATCCCCGATAGCCGAAACCACAAAGTCCTTATTTTAGTAACCCGTGTCAAGGATAAAGGTAAAAGCTAAGCCATGGTTAAGTTCTGTCGGCAATTCGCCACTCGACGTGTTCTATTTTAAAAAGCTACACTGTCTAAGCCCCGAGTCGCGAAGTCGTGATAAAGATATGAACATAATTAATTAAACACTTAATCCGAGTTTATCTTCCCTTTTAATTAAAATGTATTATCGTGATCTCGCGGTTTCGCAACTCGGCATGCAAACATCCCGGAAACTTACCTTTGAAGCTCCGAGTTGCGATATGGCGAATATAAATAATTACGTAATTAATTAAGAACTTAATCACAATTACGTTTTTATTAACCAAAGTCAATCATCGCAATTTCAAGTGTTAGAGGTTCAAAGGGTTAAAGAAAAAGTTCCCGATACAACGAGTACCGAAAGATTAATTAACTTCGGTAAAAATGGATTAATTATGCTAAATCAGTATCTTTCATGTTTTGATGCTTGCACAGTTTATGAAGAAGTCTTAATTCTTCCTTACGCCAACTGACATTTCGAACCGCCAAAATTTATGGCATTAATTAGAAATAAGGCGAATCGACAAATAAATATTTGGGTTTTTATTGCTAAATTTATTTCTAAACGTGATTTGACTGATTTGTCCTTAAAAAGTACCGAGTTTTCGAATATATAGAGTTGTTATTCGTTATAACAAATTCATTTCTATAATACGTAGAGCACACTTTCTCAGCGAGCTAACTTCTGTATGTATACATATTTTTATCGCAGAAGAGATAAAGCAGGATATCCCGTCATGGCCCCGCGAAAAGAATCTAAAGCTAGCATTGAGGTTGCAGGACAAGGTTCAGACAACGTCGCTGATACTTCACCTCGAAGTGTCGACTCTGTCCCGAACTGGTTGTTCGTTTCTGATGTTCTGCAGGCAGAATTGGTGGATTATTCTAACGATTCCAACGACAATGAAAAAGACGACATAACCACTAAATATAAGATCGTCATTCAATCGGGAATGCACAAAGTAGCGGCCAGGCCATGACTGCTCCCCTACTATGATATGGTCCGATGGGCATTAGACCATGTGGACATACCAACCAGAACCATCATCAATGAGCAGTAGGTCACCATCGGGACTTTCAGACTTGAACATCTGCAGGCTATGTACAAGTTGCCCACAACGTCCGACCTTAGATATGATGTCGAATTCTTGGAAGAGTTCAAACATAATGAATGTGTGTAGTATGACAATACTATGTCTAGCTTAATAAGAGATTGGGTTTCGCACCCTGCGAAGTTCAGGGTAGACATTCATGGCATATATTCAATAGCTTCCTTGGAACCACAGTTCAAGTATGTAGCTATGATGACATGCAAATTATACGGGAGAGAGGACACCTCACATTTCTTTTTTCAATGGGTTCCTCTAATACATCGAGTCACCGAAGGCTATTCCTTCGACCGGGTGAAAATGATGTCTGATAGCTTGACCAATCAGGTTACAGAGTATCGGGCGTAGAAAGAGAGCGGAAAGATTTCTTCATTTTTTATGTATGCATACATTATGGACGTCGTATGCTTTCTAACACCATTTCCCTTAATGAGCTGGAGTTGGACTCCAATAGAGGTCGAGCCCATCTATGTCTATCATTCAAAATTGTGGGAAAACAAAGTGACAGATTTCGTATATAAAATCTTCAACTGGGTGATGGTACCTCTGCATGTCACTATTTTCGGCCACCCGCCGCCCAGGATCTCAGACAGTATAGTGATGAATTTGAGCAGTATAGTTGACTGGTATGTAGAAGCCGAATTCTCATATCTCAGAGTTTTCGGGGCTTCTGTTCCCCCACATGCATTGCCATTATTTATCCCCGACAAGCTATCTTGTTGTGAAGTGGCTAGACAAACAGTAATCGGTGGCATAAGCAAGGAGCTTAAGGGATACTCAAAAAAGGTATGGCCACCTTTTCCTGTTAATTTAAATTCATATTCTTTGTTAGATTTCAGGCATGCTAAAGCCGAGGCAGTAGCCCTGGAAGACCTAAAACTGGTCCTTATTGAATTCAAGAAGAACAATCCGCAAAGGGTCATGAAAAATCATTTGGCCAGTTGTGGACTTAAGAGATTTGAACACGAAAATTCACCCTCAGATTACATTTTCCGAGGTGCAAGATCTTATGCCGAGATTTTAGCTTGGATAAAAACCTTGGCACCTGAAGAGAGGGCCGATGTTCTGAAGTTCCAAGAACATCGACGCAGTTGTCTTCCCATAGTATTACGGGGTGAGAATCCGAGTACAGCGGAGGCGAAACAAAAATATGCCGAAGGCTCCAAGGATGCGACTCCTGGTCAAGAAAAACACCAGGACGGGGGAGAGCAAGCTAAGAGTCTGAAAGAAGAGATAAATACTCTCGACCCACCGAAGAAGGATACTCCGGTTACTACTCTGGGACAGTCAGCGAAGAAAATCGGAGATCCTATCGCATCAGTTACTCCCTTGCAGTCAACTCAGGGAAATATTGACGTAGGGTGGATCTTAGATGAAGAATTGAGGCCTATAAGGGTGGAAGAGCTCCCTCCAAATGAGTTCTTCTTTGATAAGAAGAGAAAGGCAGTGGTAAAGAGAGAATTCTATCAGGAAGGGGAAGCAACAGCTAAGAAATACAAAGTTACGACTGATGGGAAGGACAAGAAGAATGAACAGTTCACAACGGAAATAGCTGGGACATTAGGGGCATACACCATAGTGAACCAATTTTCAGTTGGGGTTTTGAAAAACCAGCTGAAATGAAAAAATTGCCTCATCAAAACCCTATAAGCTAGACTAGCCACAGCAGCGGAAGCTGCCAAAGACCAGGCGAGCGTAGGAATAGAAAAATCAAGGTTGGTCGATAAAAGTGAGATAGAGTTGCTCAAGACTAAGCTCGAACAAGAACAGCTGGTGGTTTGAGATGGTCAGATGCAAGCGGGCCAACAAAAAGATTTGATCGAAAAACTACAGGCTAGGGTGGAAATCGCCGAAAGTAAAGTGATAAATATCGGGATGTTCCAGTCTCAAGCGATGGAGATTCGGAGCAGAGTTTCTACGGCCCAGCGGAATTTACTCGCCAAGGTAGAGGTGATTCGGGACAACTGCTTGTTGGTTAATCAACTTTTGGAAAATCTA
>JASDQU010171735.1:0-21258 GCA_032191745.1 Picea mariana
TTACCAGCTGCTTTTACCCCCTGGGCCTTTAGCCCCTTCTTCCCACAGGACAAAGTGTAACCCTCAAAAGGTCATCCTAATGGCCGCACTAGGGGAATGGGATGGATGTGTGGGAGATAAGATGTAAAATGATGGAATGGTGGGAGCGGACGATGGCTCTACAAATCCCCCCTGGTGGCTAACCAAAACCGATGAATACAAGCTTGCTAAGTCATCCCATTAATCACCCCAACAGTGGTCAAGTGGATTAGTGTAAGATCCAAGCAATTATCAGAAATGTAAGGAACCTGATGCATATATAAGAAGGTTATACCGATCAAACATGACACATACCATGATACCTCGGACCAATTACCTCATGGAGCAAGAGTCTTCTCTGATGCAAGTCCAAGCCGATGGTGATGGAAGCTGCTGTTGCTAACAGGACAAGTCTGGCGAAGAAGAAGAAGAATGGGCCCTCCAAGGCAATGCTTAGGTCAATCCTGCTCTCGGTACTCCATGTCTAGGACCTGTGGGCCTCGAGACATGATCTCCTAGTTATCCCTAGATATTGGGGATAACAGTCCCTATCAAGATTTTAAGCCATTTTATTTTGCTGAAGAGAGATAGAGCCTTGCCATAGCAACACTCTATCCTTTCTTCTATCCTAGCCGTTTTACTCTTGTTGATTTAAAAAGGAGAAAAACGCACCAAGGCCTAGGTCACCTACACCTGGTGAGCCGTTTTTCCCTAGGGTTTGACTAGTGAAGCCTTGCTCTAGCAACACGTCACTTTCAAACTCTCGTCTTGATCAATCATCTTTTGAGCTAGCCGTTTTTTCCATTTGACCTAAAGAAGGAGGAGAGAGCACTGAGGCCTAGGTTTTTCTACACCAAAGTGAGCCTCTCTCCCCTAGGGTTTCATCTTTCAGGCCTTGCCATAGCAACACCTCAAAGTTTAACTCTCTTGTCTTTAGTTTCATCATCTTCACTTATTCCTTCAGCCCTTGTGTCCTCTTTTTGACTCCATATACCCTAGGAGCGCACTGATCTAAGGCCTTGTGAGTTGAAGTAATTTGATCCTACAAACTTCCAATACTTTGAACAAACCCTAACCATTACTAACCCTAGGCTAGACTAATTCTACTAACCCTAGTGCTGCCATCATCTCCTTGTGCTATAAACATCTATATGTAGCATTTATTTCATCTTTAAAGCAATTGAATGGTTGGCTAAGGCGTTGTTCCTAAAGTGTTGATATTGTTACATTGATTGCCATTAACATTTATTGTGAAGTGATATTGTAATCATTGATATTGTACAACTTTGATTTGCTTCATCAATAATATTGATCAATTGCTTATTATCAGAAAGTTATTGATTATATGAAGTACTAACCAACAAGCAAGCTTGCACACATAGTTTCATTGTTCCTTTGTTCTCGGGCAGGGATACTTCTTGGTTACTACTTCCGGTTATCTTTATTGGCTATAAGACGAATTTTCTGATCAGGTGGTGACTTGTGAGGGGGATTATTATCACTTAGCCTTTCTAAGTCTTTTTTGCCTTCTCAAAATCCCAGGTCACTGGGGACGTCTCCCCTGGGCCTTACCTCCCTAAACAGAAAGAACCTTCCCATTGAGGTGACAGTGGGTGGGATTGGTTCAGTTATGCCAGTTTGACCTCTTTTCATCCATCCATTACCTTAACTACAAACTGTGTGATAACATGGCCCAGTGTAGTTAACCCATGGTACCACCAATCACGAGCTTTGCCCTCCAAGTACATGGTGGCAAACTTGATGCCGTCCATCTCTCTCACTGGGTTAAGTTGTAGGTAGGTATCAAGTTTCTGCACCCAAGCTTGCGCAGTGACCTTGGAAGATCCATCAAAGTATGGGATTTCCATCTTGCCTGCCCTACGCTCCAATTCATAGTTGTTCCAGTGATACTGCTAGGCTTACCCCTGAATTTGATCCCACAATATTGATCCAGATTCCAGTGTGACTTGTCTTTGGAATCCTGCACTCAATGAGTTATATTCCTTGTCATACTGCTCAAAATTGTCCTCAATTTCATCGTGGTATTTGTGCTATGGCTGGTTATCCAAAAATGTAGGTAGGTAGGGTCTAGGGGTAATTCTACTGTGTGTTAGTCCCTTAGGAGCCCCTCCTTCAAAAATCTTCCCCTTAGTGTGGTAGTGAAAGCTCTGCTCCTGATGAGGTCTAGTTTCCCCATGAGAACTACTGGCTTCTTTGTTTGGATAGATTTCTGGCCCCTTTCCTGCATGGGTCATCTGTAATAGGACTTGCACAATCTTCTCCTGGCTAGCATTTACTCTCTCCAAGGTCTCCCTCATCTCAAAATTTCCCCTGCGCATTGCCTCCTGGTTCTCTTGTAGATGGTGCACAAGTGCACTTTCTGTCTGATGTATGGAGTGTTGTAACTCTTTTGCAAAACTTGCTAGAACTTGTGGCTCATTGTCCTCCCCTGAACCTTCCATTTCTGCCTTAGGTTCACCAGTTTGCTTTCCGCATTTGCCCATATAGATACCATTGAATTTATGCATGCGCTAATCCCCACTGGCTGGGAGGATCAACGCTCTGATACCACTGTAATGTTCCCAAGCTAATTTTTCGCTGGAAACACTAACTGTTCACTGTTGTTTAGATGTGTGTTTGTAGGTTTGCTCACGGAGTTGTGCATTAGGGTTTATGTATATGAGATTAAAGCATGCAGACATGGATCTGAAGATATATCACAAGGAAAGACAAAAGACAACAAGAAACACCAATATGGAACCAAATAACTCAGATCTGACCTTTATTTAGATAATATAGAGATCTTGATACAACATATCTGGAAGAATACCTAATAGAAACCCTTCAACTAGAATAAGATGTAATGTTTCCATTGCCCTAGCCAAATTTTTTGCTTGGAACACTAACTGCTCACTGTTTGTTTGTGTTTGGTTATGTGTTTGCAGGTTTACTCATAGAGTTGTGCATTAGGGTTTATATTATGAAGATTATAGCAATGAAGTAACTGATTTGAAGCATATACCATAACAAAGACAAGATACAATAAGGAACACCAATATAGAACCAATAATGTCAGATCTGACCTTTATTTAGATAGTAGATAGATCCTGTAACAAGAGATCTACAGATCTGAAAGAAAACCCCAATAATATCCAAAATGGGATGACAACTACTACAATGATAGCCAATACAAATGATAATAGCCTTCCAAAGGCACTTTGAAGAGAAGATACATGTCTCCAAAGGCCAATAGCTGCAAGAGAAGACTGATGAGATGGAACCCTGATCCAATGCAGTGCCAAACCCTCCAAACTGGCTGAGTTGCACATTGTCCTGGTAGCTGTAGACCCCCTAGGTTTCGACCCTCCTCTTCCTGTGCTCCAAATGCCTCAAAACTCCCCTGGAATGTATATCGGGCTACTAGAACATTCCCTGACAAAGTATCAGACTGAAAGGTGAAGTTCTGTCTCTCCAAATAAACAAACCCTCAACTGGTTTGCGCCTTCCTGGTTGACTGAATCTTCAATATTTCGACCTCACCTCTAGAGGCCTCCAACTGCTACAAAAATCACTGAGATGATAGATCGGGCCATTGCAATCCCATTGGTGAAGTCTCAAGATGATCTATGAAGATCTAGGCCGCCAAATGATGAAAACCTCCTTCTGCAGTGCGCCCCTCTCTTCTCCAACTCGTGCCAAGCTCTAGGAAATAATCTGCTGGGAAACCCTCCTCCTGAATAGACTAGAAGTGATGCCCTAGACCATATGAAGAAAACCCAGATGTTTCTTTGCCCAAAAGACTCCTCCTTACTTCAGATCGAACTGATCTCCACAAGGTGGTGTGCCCTCTTGTTGGAAACCCCCTTAGGCTGCGCACTAGTGTTCCTTTGCCAATAGATCTGACCCTTGTAACACTGTAGAATGGTGTGGGAGGATTGTTGCACCTCCGGGACCAAGCTTGGATCAAGGAAGGTGGGATCTTTCACCACCGAGTTGATCTCTAGGGTTTTAGTCACAAAACCCTCAAAATGGCTTGTGCTCAAGAGCCCAAATGAAAAATACAATAATAATCCAGAATGCCTTAGAAGTGCGCCCTTCCTTTCTTTTATACCCCCAGTCTATTCTTCTGTTGAGTTAGTTAACCCCTAGGGTTAACTCCTAGCATTATTCCACATGTTCTTTTCTTTTGTTGAGTTACCCTTTTTCACACAAAGTCAACTCAGTAATATAATGTTGTGCTTAGGAAGTGACTTCTGGTTGACTTTGTCCCCATGATGCATGAGACTATAGTCTAGTGGGGATAGCTAGACTACTGAGTCTTTCCAAACGTCTTCATCAAGAGGTGGGGGACATTACAGTCTCCCCTACTAGAAATTGCTTGCCCACAAGCAATTCTGGACCTGTCTCCTGACTCCTGAATCATCTGTTCCCCTTCCCAAGTGGCATCCTCTATGGGTAGATTCTTCCACTTGACCAATTATTCTTTGATGCTTCTTTTCCTCAACTTCTTCTCTCGAACTTCTAATACCTCCTCCGGAACCAATACCAACTGTCCTTCTTCATCCAAAGGTGGCAATTCCTCAATAGGAATGATGTGTTTTCCAATGGCTCTCTTCAAGCAAGACACATGGAAAATATTGTGTATTTTGCTGCCCTGTGGTAGATCAAGCTCATATGCCACGACCCCTACCTTCCTGTTGACCTTGTATGGACCAAAAAAGCGAGGTTGGAGCTTCTCTGCGCCACTCCTCTTATTGGATGCCTGTCTGTACGATTGTAGCCTCAAATAAACCAAGTCACTGACCTCAAATGTGCGCTCCACCCTGTGCTTGTCTACCTGTACCTTCTGTTGATTCTGTGCCCTTTGCAGGTGGTCCTTAAGTTCTCTGAGCATGTCCTGACTCTGCTGAATCCAATCCTGAACCATGGGAGCCTTGCTGTCGCCAAAGATGATCTCCACAAATGAGAGGGGGTCATAACTGTATAAGGCTCTAAATGGTGGCATACCAATGGACATATGGTGGGTGGTGTTGTAGCAATACTCCCCCAAATAAAGCCATTTAACCCATGCCTTTTGCTGCCCTGACACATAATTCCTGAGGTAGCCTTCAACCCATTTGTTGACTATCTCTGTTTTGGTCATCTGTTTGAGGATGATAGCTGGTACTAGGTGTTAAGGCCGTACCTACCAACCTAAAGAGTTCCTGCCAAAATGTGCTCATAAACCTACTGTCCTTGTCACTCACAGTGGTTTTGGGTAAACCATGTAATCTGAAGACCTCCCGGAAGAATAGATCTGCAACCTATGCTGCACTGTAGTCTATGGCAATGGCGAAAAAGTGCGCAAACTTAGTCAACCTGTCTACTACCACGAAAATGGAATCTTTGCTCTGAGCCTTGGGCAACCTTGTGAGGAAATCCATAGATATGCTTTCCCATTTATGCTCCGGGATGGGAAGTGGTTGTAGTGATCTTGCTGGGTGAGGGTGTTCATCTTTGTTTACCTGACAAGTGGTGCACTCCTTGATGTGGTGCATTACATCTTCTTTCAAGCCCTTCCAAGCGAATCTCTCCTGTATCTGCCTGTATGTCTTGATGAACCCTTGATGGCCTGCTACTGGTGAATCATGACATGCTTGTAGGCTGTAGCACTTTGGCCTTAAAGGTTGACTCGGGGACCAAGAAAATTCGTCCCTTGTAGTATATGATGTCATCCATGATTCTAAAGTTGTCATCTTGTACCTGTCCATCCATCAATTTGCATGCAAATCTGTTTTTTGAGTATTCCACCAAAAGGTGGGCCCTCCAGTCCACTGAGATGTCGGTCATGGCATAAACTGATGGTCTTCTGGATAAGGCATCTACCACCACATTATTCTTCCCTTTGACAAACTCAATGTCAAAGTCATAAGCCTGGATTTTGCTCACCCATTTCTGTTGCCTCTCATTTAAGTCCTGATCCAGGAAGTACTTTAGGCTGTTGTGATTTGCCCTCATGACGAATTTTGCCCCAACCAAATATTTTCTGAACTTAGCCAATGCATGCATGATGGCTAGCATCTCTTTGTCATAGATGGTGTAGAGGAGCTCAGGACCTCTCAATTTTCGGCTTTCATAAACAATAGGGTGCCTATTATGCATAAGCACTGCTCCAATTCCTTCCCCCGAGGCATCACACTCTATTGTGAAAGGTTGTGCGAAATCTGGTAGGGCCAATACTAGACACGTACTCATCACCTTCTTCATTTTGTCAAAGGTCAACTGTGCTTCTGGACTCCACTTGAATGCCCCTTTCCTGGTCAAATCGGTCAAAGTTGAGAGAAGCCCTTGACAAACCTCCTGTAATAGCAACAGATGCCCAAAAACCCCTTCAATTCTGTGAGTGTCTTAGGTGTGGGCGAGTCAAGTATAGCTTGTATCTTCTCTTGGTGTAGTTGTACCCCCTTCACTCCAATGATGTGCCCTAAATAAAGGACCTCTGTCATTCCAAACTCACATTTGGATTCCTTAGCATATAAAGATTGCTCTTCCATGATAGACAAAAACTGCTCTACATGCTGAGGTGCTCCTCCCAAGTTTTGCTATAGATCAACAAGTCATCAAAGAAGACCAAGAGGAACTTCCTCAGTTGCTTGTTGAAAACATGATTCATGCAAGATTGGAAGGTGGCTGGCGCATTAGTCAGCCCAAAAGGCATTACCAAGAACTCATAGTGTCCATAGTGACATCGGAAAGTAGTCTTGGGGACATCTTGCTCCCTCATCTTTATTTGATGATAGCTAGAGCACAAGTCAATCTTTGTGAAGTATACAGCCCCATGGAGCTCATCAATCCTCGGGATGGGGTATCTATTCTTGATTGTCTTCTTATTTAAAGCCCTGTAGTCAATACACATGCACATGGTCCCATCCTTCTTTTTCACCAATACCACTGAAGATGCAAAGGGACTGGAACTTGGCCTAATGTGGCCCATGTCTAATAGTTCTTTAATGGCCTTCTCAATCTCGTCTTTATATTTCTTGGGGTGCCTATAGGGAGTGGTGAAGACATGTTTCGCACCCTCCAACTCTATGATGTGCTCAAACCCCCTATCTGCTGGTGCTCCTGGTGGTATGGGCTCAAAGACCTTGCTGTGCCTGTCAATGATTCTCTGGATCTCTGGTGAGTAGTGAGTGTCCCCTTTCTTATCCACCCTAACCGATATTCTACACTCTGCTGCATAAGCAATGTCTTCCCTCCTGAAGATGGCCTCCATGCGCTTTGCTGTCACCACTCTTGGTGTGTTGCCTGTCATGCCTCTGAGAACCACCTTTTTCCCATTTTCCTCTGTAAAAGACATCTCCATGGTCTTGTAATTTGTAGTGATTGGCCCCAATGTACTAAGCCACTGTACTCCAAGGAGGATGTTGGTGTCTGGAAGGTCCATAACATAGAAATCCTGTGCCAAATCATGCCTGCCCATTGTAAGCTTCATTCCCAGAATGTATTTGTCACAAGGCATAGTGTGCTCCCTTTCTACCTCCACACGAAATCCCTCAAATTCAACTGTAGGTATGTGTCTCCTTTGCAGTAGGGCTGAATCAATGAAGTTGTGTGAAGCACCCCCATCGATGAGAACTGAGACTTTCTGCCCTTGTAGCACCCCTCTCATCCTGAAAGTGTTGAATTTAGGTACCCCGCTGATGGATGCTAGTGTCACCTTCTCATTTGCTGCAAGGCCGTGATTGCATCCTCCTCTTCTGCATTTCCTGTGGGATCTGCCTCTATGTTCTGTAGATGGCCGAAATCTTCCTCCTCCTCATCATCCGAGATCACCTCAATGCAGTGAGCCTTGCCCTTGCCCATACATTTGTGTGTTGGATCCCAAGGCTCTTTGCAGGTGAAGCACAATTGCTTCCTTCTCAATTMCCTCCTAGTGGTCTCGACTCTCAACCATTCTACCTCTTCCCCGATCAAACCCCCTTTGGTCTCTCCCTCCTTGGTTCACAGGAGGTCTTTGGTCTCTACCCCCTTGGTTTAGATGAGGTCTAGGGGTAAATCTCGTCTTTGCTGCTGATCCCAAGTCCCTAGTCTTCCATATAGCATCATGCAAGTTGGTAGGCTTAAAAGCCTTGACCCAACCCCTTAAGGGCTCCATCAACCTTTCTGTGAAGAGCATCATAAGTCTCGCTTGAGACACATCTTGCCCCATAACTGCTATCCTCTGAAACTCTTCTATGTATACCTYTGGTGATCCTGTCTGTCTAAGCTGGGTGAGTTCCCTAAAAGGTAGCTCTGGATCCCCCTGGTCGAACCTATCAATGACCCTYTGTGTAAACTCTATATAAGCTGTGATCTGATTTTGACCCAGTGTAGTTAACCCATGGTACCACCAATCATGAGCTTTGCCTTCCAAGTACATGGTGGCAAACTTGATGGCATCCATCTCTCTCATGGGGTTAAGCTGTAGGTAGGTATCAAGTTTCTGCACCCATGCTTGCACAGTCACCTTGGTAGATCCATCAAAGTAGGGGATTTCCATCTTGCCTGCCCTACGCTCCAATTCAYAGTTAGGCCTTTGATATTGCTTAGGCTTACCCCTGAACTTGATCCCACAATACTGATCCAGTGTGACTTGCCTCTGGAACCCTGCACTCAATGCGTGATATTCCCTGGCATACTGCTCAAAGTTGTCCTCAATTTCATCCTCATAGTTGCGCTGTGGCTGGTTATCCAAGAATGTGGGTAGGTAGGGTCTAGGGGTGGCCCGACTGTGTGTTGGCCCCTGAGGAGCTCCACCTCCATAAATCTATCCCTCAGTGTGATAGTGAGGGCTATGCTCCTGATGAGGTCTAGCCCCCCCATGAGACCCACTGGCTTCCCTGTTTGCATAAATCTCTGGTCCCTTCCTTGCATGGGTTATCTGTAGTAGGAGTTGCGCAATATTCATCTGACTGGCATTTATCTTCTCCAAGGTCTCTCTCATTTCAACTTGTCCCCTGCGCATAGTTTCCTGATTTTCTTGTAGATGATGTTCAAGGGCACTTTGTGTCTGAATTATGGAGTGTTGTAAATCCTTTGCAAAACCTGCTAGAATATGTGGCTCACTGTCCTCACCTAAACCCTCCATCTCTGCATCTGTTTCACCTATCTGCTTCCTGCGTCTGAACATGTAAATACCCTTGAACTTCTGCATGTGCTAATCCCCATTGGCTAGGAGGATTTATGCTCTGATACCACTGTAATGTTCCCAAGCCAAATTTTTTGCTTGGAACATTAATTGCTCACTGCTTGTTTGTGTTTGGTTATGTGTTTGCAGGTTTACTCATAGAGTTGTGCATTAGGGTTTATATTATGAAGATTATAGCAATGAAGTAATAGATCTTAAGCATATACCATAACAAAGACAAGATACAATAAGGAACACCAATATAGAGCCAATAATGTCAGATCTGACCTTTATTTAGATAGTAGATAGATCCTGTAACAAGAGATTTGCAGATCTAAAAGAAAACCCCTATAATATCCAAAATGGGATGACAACTGCTACAATGATAGCCAATACAAATGATAATAGCCTTCCAAAGGCACTTTGAAGAGAAGATACAAGCCTCCAAAGGCCAATAGCTGCAAGAGAAGATTGATGACTCATGAGATGGAATCCTGATCCAATGCAGTGCCAAACCCTCCAAACTGGCTGAGTTGCGCACTGTCCTGGTAGCTGTAGACCCCCTAGGTTTCGACCCTCCTCTTCCTGTGCTCCAAATGCCTCAAAACTCCCTCGGAATGTAGATCGGGCTACTAGAACCCCGCTGGCAAAGTATCAGACTGAAAGGTGAAGTTCTGTCTCTCCAATTAAACAAACCCTCAACTGGTTTGCGCCCTCCTGGTTGACTGAATCTTCAATATTTGGGCCTCACCTCTAGATGCCTCCAACTGCTACAAAAATCACTGAGATGATAGATCGGGCCAATGCAATCCCACTGGTGAAGTCTCAAGATGATCTATGAAGATCTAGGCCACCAAATGATGAAAACCTCCTTCTGCAGTGCATCCCTCTCTTCTCCAACTCGTGCCAAGCTCTAGTAAATAATCTGCTGGGAAACCCTCCTGAATAGACTAGAAGTGATGCCCTGGACCATACGAAGAAAACCTAGATGTTCCTTTGCCCAAAAGACTCCTCCTTACTTCAGATCGAATTGATCTCCACAAGGTGGTGCGCCCTCTTGCTGGAAACCCCCTTAGGCTGCGCACTAGTGTTCCTTTGCCAATAGATCTGATACCTGTAACACTGTAGAATGGTGTGGGAGGATTGTTGCACCTCCGGGACCAAGCTTGGATCAAGGAAGGTCGAATCTTTCACCACTGAGTTGATCTCTAGGGTTTTAGTCACAAAACCCTCAAAACGGCTTGTGCTCAAGAGCCCAAATGCAAAATATGATAATAATCCAAAATGCCTTAGAAGTGCGCCCTTCCTTTCTTTTATACCCCCAGTCTATTCTTCTGTTGAGTTAGTTAACCCCTAGGGTTAACTCCTAACTTTACTCCACATGTTCTTTTCTTTCGTTGAATTACCCTTTTTCACACAAAGTCAACTCAGTAATATAACGTTGTGCTTAGGAAGTGACTTCTGGTTGACTTTGTCCCCATGATGCATGAGACTATAGTCTAGTGGGGATAGCTAGACTACTGAGTCTATCCAAACCTCTTCTTCAAGAGGTGGGGGACATTACATAAGAGATGCTACAAAATGCTCAAGACTGAAGATATAAGCCTTCGAAGGCAAGATAATGAGCTGATGCAAGGTACAAGATTAATTTCTTTCCTTCCAGGGTTCAGATCCAAACCCCCCTAGCTGAGCTGCACCCTTCCGGATGGCTGAGTAAACTCAATATTTCGGCCTTGCTGCTAGAGGCCTCCAAATGCTCTGAAACTGGTTGGAATAGTAGATCGGGGCAAGACAAACCCCCTCTTGAAGTCTCAGATTGAAAGATAGAGATATGCTCCTCCTATAACTGAAACCCCAAACTAAGTTGCGCCCTCCTGGATGATTGAAGAGACCCAATATTTCGGCCTCACTGCTAGGAGCCTCCAAATGCTGTGAAACTGGCTGGAAGTGTAGATCGGGGCAAGACAAACCCCCTGATGAAGTCTCCAGCTGAATAGTGAAGATCTGCTCCTCCAAACTGATGAAACCCCTTTTTGCAGTGCGCCCTCCTTCCCTCCAACTCATGCCAAGCTCTAATAAATTAGATGGCAAGTAAACCTCTCTGAAAATATGCTAGGAATGATGGCTGAGGCCCTACAGAGAAAACCCACAAGTCCAAATGTCCAACACCCTCCTCTACTTCCTGGATCGAATTCTCCTTCCTCCAATGGTGCGACCCCCTTGCTGGAAACCCCCTAGGTTGGGCATTGTTCCATCCCTGGTTGCTAGATGGTACTTGTAGCTACTGTAGAATGGTGTGGGAAGAGTATTGCACCCCCGAGACCAAACTTGGATCAAGAGAGGTGGGATCTTTCACCTTTGAGTTGATCTCTAGGGTTTGTAATCTCAAAACCCTCAAAACTCTTTTGTGCTCAAGAGCCCAGATGAAAAATGTTATAATAATCCAGAATGAGTGAGAAGTGCACCCTTCCTTTCTTTTATACTCCAGATCTATTTCTCTGTTGAGTTAGTTAACCCCTAGGGTTAACTCCTAGCTTTTCCACACATGCTCTTTTCTTTCCTTTAGTTACCTTTTCCCCCAAAGTCAACTTAATAATATAACGTTGTGCTTAGGTAATGGCTTTGGGTTGACTTTGTTCCCATGATGCATGAGACTATAGTCTAGTGGGGAAAACTAGACTATTGAGTCTCTCAAAACTTCTTCATCAAGAGATGGGGGACATTACAGACACCAAAAGCTAATAGGTAGATCTTCTATTAATTGTATTCTCAAAATGATAGATCCAACAATTCACAGGAATTTGGAATGAGAGGAGAGCCTCTATTTACAAAGGAGGCTTCTACATCCTTTTCATTCTTTATTAGTTCTTTCTCCCTAAAATTAGCCTAGGAGAATTACAAAAGAAGACTTTTCATCCACATAAACAGGGAGACTAAATCAAAATAAGTAAAACATTCCACGTGTACATAAAACCCTCAAGAGATCGGGGCCCATCCCATAAAAGAGGGGCCAATTTGCTTCATAAGTTCAACGTTCCAAAGAAAGAGTGTTGTCAAGGCCTCAAATCATGGTGTAGTTGCCTCCCATGCAAGTAAAGTACCAATGTCTAGCTTCTTCAAGTGAAACGACCTCATGAAATGGGTGAAGAGGGTCATCAAAGGTGGAAGAATCCCTTAATCAAGCTCAGAAGACCTCAAAAGACAGTTTTCGAAGTATGTCCAAGCCCTCATCTCAAGCAAAGATCCTCCACAAGGAAAGGAAGGTGCCCCTCCAAGTCAACCAACTCTAAAAACACCCCAATGATTATCATAATTCCCACACGCGTGGGTTGGCCCTCAAATCTTGTAAGAAAAGGCTCAAAAAGTGTGATGAAATAGGAGGGTGTTTTGGAATCTTCAACATGGCATGTGTAGAGGATGTCCATGCTTGCATAAATAGCCCAAATGTGCCTCGAAGGATGTGGCCAGTGCCTTGGGATACATGTATTGCCTTGAGAATGTTAGAGTTTAAGCTATTATTAGGTTTCTTTTCAATTTACTAGATAACCATAGCATAGATAGGATCACTGAGAGAAACACAATCACAAGAGACACATCATTTATCTTGGGAAACCCTCATGGGGGAGAACACCCAGCAAAAACTTCCTTAATATAGATAGCCAATACAATGCCAAGAGAATAAACCAAACACTACAGAAATTCCTCTCCCAAGTAATGCGCCTCTCTCTCTTCCCTCTTCTCCAACTGCAGCTACCAAACTTGCGCTCTGGATGATCGAATGAGTGAGTGAACAAATGAGGCGCTGGCCTCCTTTATTTATACAATCTGGCAGGTGCTGAAAGGAAGTGTTTTTTCACTGGCAGGGCCGACTTCTCTTTCTGGGTGGTTATAACCACTTTAATTTATTCTGGGGGCCGACTTCTCATTTTGCATATTACAATTAGGGTTTGACCAATCCGCAAAAGGGGATTTGGTCATTTACAATGCCCAACATGATCAATCCATAGAAGGGGATTGATCTAATGAATAATACATCAATAATAAATAGAATACTCTTTGCAGTTACAATATTTCAACACTCCCCCTTAACAAGAAGGGTATTCTACAACAACATCAGGCGAGAGAGAGGGAAACATCATCAACAACATCTTGGAACACTGACTNTGATCTAATGAATAATACATCAATAATAAATAGAATACTCTTTGCAGTTACAATATTTCAACACTCCCCCTTAACAAGAAGGGTATTCTACAACAACATTAGGCGAGAGAGAGGGAAACATCATCAACAACATCTTGGAACACTGACTGGCGTATCTATAAATCATCGGAAGTTTTTCTCATCATCATCGTTCACAGCATGGAGCTGGAGTAGCATCATCATCCTCATCAACATGAGGCTAAGGTAACATCATCATCATCTTTAGCATGAGGCTAATGTAAGATTATCATCTTCTTTAACATGAGGCTAAAGTAATATGATAAGTGTCTTTAGCATGAGGCTAAAGTAACATCATAATCTTCAGCAAAAAGCTGAAGTGGCATCATCATCATCATCTTCAACAAGACGCTAAAGTGGCATTATCATCATCATCTTTAGCAAGAAGCTGAAGTGGCATTATCATCATCATCTTCAGCAAGAAGCTGAAGTGGCATCATCATCATCATCTGCATCAACATGGATTAGTATAACACTAATACATCATCATCATCTGCATCAACATGGATTAGTATAACACTAATACATCATCATCATCAATAATAGCACAAGGCTGATACAACAACAACAACAACAATATCACAGCACAAAGGCTGGAGCATCATCAACATCAACACTAGGCTGAGAGTCTTCAACATGAAGCTGGCATCACAACACGAAGCTGGCTACACAATATCATCAACACGAAGCTGGTATCACAGTACGAGATTGGCAACACAACATCATCAGCACGAAGCTGGCATCACATCACGAGGCTGGTAACACATCATCATAACATGAGGCTGGCAACACATCATCACAACACGAGGATGGCATCACAACACGAGGCTGGTGACATCATCAGAACACGAGGCTGGCACATCACAACACGAGGCTGGTACATCATCAGCACAAGGCTAGCATCACAGCACTAGGCTGGCACATCATCACAGCACGAGGCTGGTACATCATCAGCACAAGGCTGGCATCACAGCACTAGGCTGGCACATCATCAACACGAGGCTGGCATCACAACACTAGGATGGCACATCACAGCATGAGGCTGGCACATCATAGCACGAGGCTGGAAACACATCATCAACACAAAGCTGGCATCACAACACAAGGCTGGAAACTCAACAATATCAGCATGAAGCTGAAAATGTTCAGCACTAGGCTGGCATCACGACAACACTACTTCCCCTTTCGAGTGAGGTCCTTTTAGACTACACCAAGCTTATCCTTAAAGTGCTCAAACTTAACACGAGATAGAGGCTTGGTCAACACATCAACAACCTGTTCATTCGTGCTAACATACTGGAGCTTTATGGCTCCTCTCTGCAACATATCACGAATGAAGTGATACCGGATCTCTATGTGCTACGACTCATTATAGAACACATCATCTCCATACAACTCTGGTTATCACATAGGATCACAGTGGCTTCCATTTCCAGATCAAATAGATCTGTCAACAACATCCGAAGCCATACGGCTTCACAACTGGCGGAACATGCAACAATGTATTCCGCTTCTGCCGTGCTCGGAGCAATGCTGAGTTGCTCCCTATTCTGCCATGAAGTCATGGCTGACCTCAGAATGAAACAACATCCTGAAGTGCTCTTTCTATCAGAAACACTTCCAACTCAATATGAATCGGTGTAACCACTCAGTCTGAAGTCATGATCTCTAGTATAATAGAGACCAAAATCCAACGTACCCTTAAAGTATCTCATCATATGTTTTGCAGCAATAATGTGAACACGTATGGGTTCTACCAGATACTGACTCAAGGCAAAACATATATCTAGCCTGGTATTTGTCAGATACATCACTGAACCAATAATCTGTCTGTACAGAGTAGCATCAACCAATTTTGACGAGGTATCTACCAGGAGCTTCAACTTTGTTTCCATGGGTGTGTACATTGATTTACATTTCAACATGTCAAACCTCTTCATTTTAACTGCATACTTCCCTTGGTTAAGGAAGATCTTCTCCGTGCTCTGCCAAACTTCAAGACCTAAGAGATAATGCATTTAGGTCTTCCATCAAACTCTATAGCGAGCTTCTTCTACAATCTGTGATGAGCTTTTCTGCATCTTGTCAAGAATACATCATCTACATATAGTAGTAACATCACTGGCTCATCATTCATAATATTGAGATAAAGGTTAGAATCAACTTTACTCTTGGTAAAGCCCAAGCTCGTCAAGAAACTGTCAATTTTTCCATACCAAGCTCTAGGAGCTTGCTTCAACACGTACAGAGCTTCCTTCAATCGACAGACATGAGTCTTTCTATCTTTAATCTTCAAATCAATTTTTCAAATTACATTGTACCAATCTGGTACACTTGCTCAGCTGCGACTCAATCTGCACAATCATGTGCTAGCTCTATGTGCTCTCTACAAAGCACTATCTGTTTCACTGCTTGAGAGTATGTCCTCTCCTCTTTCTGCACCCGTTCCTTCTGGAACTGGGACTCTGCACCTACACCTGCTCTAAAGCTGAGAATGATTGCTTCATCCTCACTGTAGCTGCTGAAATCTGTGAGTAACTCCTTTTATTCTATCATGGCAACAACTTCATCTGAAACTGAGAGTGGCTCAATAACTGATACTGAAGATAGCTCTTCTTCTTTCATGGAGGTAACGCTATCTTTTATCATAGTCATATCTCCATGATCCAACTAATGTATTGCACCAACTGCCACTCAATTTTAAATATGGGGATTGCTCCCCCTGCATCTCATACTATATATGAATCATGGTTGTTTTGGTTGTCTTCATAAATACTGGAACTATTTCTTCAATAAGTGTCTCGTCATAGTATTCTCCCTTTTGCTGGGAGAATCCTCTGGACACACATCAGGGTTTCTATCAGAAACACTTCCAAGTCAATATGAATCGGTGTAACCACCAAGTCTGAAGTCATGATCTCTAGTATAATAGAGACCAAAATCCAACATACCCTTAAGGTATCTCATCATATGTTTTGCARCAACAATGTGAACACGTCTGGGTTCTACTAGATATTGACTCAAGGCAAAACATATATCTAGCCTGGTATTCGTCARATACATCACTGAACCAATAATCTGTCTGTACAGAGTAGCATCAACCAATTCTGACGAGGTATCTACTAGGAGCTTCAACTTCGTTTCCATGGGTGTGTACATTGATTTATATTTCAACATGCYAAACCTCTTCATTTTAATTGCATACTTCCCTTGGTTAAGGAAGATCTTCTCTGTGCTCTGCCAAACTTCAAGACCTAAGAGATAATGCATTTAGGTCTTCCATCAAACTCTGTAGCGAGCTTCTTCTACAATTTGTGATGAGCTGTTTTGCATCTTGTCAAGAATACATCATCTACATATAGTAGTAACATCACCGGCTCATCATTCATAACCTTGAGATAAAGGTTAGAATCAACTTTACTCTTGGTAAAGCCCAAGCTCGTCAGGAAACTGTCAATTTTTCCATACCAAGCTCTAGGAGCTTGCTTTAACACGTACAAAGCTTCCTTCAACTGACAGACATGAGTCTTTCTATCTTTAATCTTCAAATCAAATTTTCTCATTACATTGTACCAATCTGGTACACTTGCTCAACTGCAACTCAATCTGCACAATCATGTGCTAGCTCTATGTGCTCTCTGCAAAGCACTATCTGTCTCACTGCTTGAGAGTATGTCCTCTTCTCTTTCTGCACCTGTTCCTTCTAGAACTGAGACTTTGCACCTAAACCTGCTCTAAAGCTGAGAATGATAGCTTCATCATCACTGTGGCTGCTGAAATTTGTGAGTAACTCCTCTTATTCTATCATTGCAACAACTTCATATGAAACTAAAAGTGGCTCAATAACTGATACTGAAGATAGCTCTTCTTCTTTCATGGAGGTAATGCTATCTTTTATCATAGTCATATCTCCATGATCCAACTAATGTACTGCACCAACTGCCACTCAATTTTAAATGTGGGGATTGCTCCCACTGCATCTCATACTATATATGAATCATGGTTGTTCTAGTTGTCTTCATAAATATTGGAACTATTTCTTCAATAAGTGTCTCGTCATAGTATTCTCCCTTTTGCTGGGAGAATCCTCGGGACACACATCGGGCTTTCTATCAGAAACACTTCCAAGTCAATATGAATCGGTGTAACCACTCAGTCTGAAGTCATGATCTCTAGTATAATAGAGACCAAATTCCAATGTACCCTTAAGGTATCTCATCATATGTTTTTCATCAACAATGTGAACACGTCTGGGTTCTACCAGATACTGACTCAAGGCAAAACATATATCTAGCCTGGTATTCGTCAGATACATCACTGAACCAATAATCTGTTTGTACAGAGTAGCATCAACCAATTCTGACGAGGTATCTACTAGGAGCTTCAACTTTGTTTCCATGGGTGTGTACATTGATTTATATTTCAACATGTCAAACCTCTTCATTTTAACTGCATACTTCCCTTGGTTAAGGAAGATCTTCTCTGTGCTCTGCCAAACTTCAAGACCTAAGAGATAATGCATTTAGGTCGTCCATCAAACTCTGTAGCAAGCTTCTTCTGCAATTTGTGATGAGCTTTTCTGCATCTTGTCAAGAATACATCATCTACATATAGTAGTAACATCACTGGCTCATCATTCATAACCTTGAGATTAAGGTTGGAATAAACTTTACTCTTGGTAAAGCCCAAGCTCGTCAGGAAACTGTCAATTTTTCCATGCCAAGCTCTAGGATCTTGCTTCGACACGTATAGAGCTTCCTTCAACCGACATACATGAGTCTTTCTATCTTTAATCTTCAAATCAATTTTTCTCATTACATTGTACCAATTTGGTACACTTGCTCAACTGCAACTCAATCTGCACAATCATGTGCTAGCTCTATGTGCTCTTTGCAAAGCAGTATCTGTCTCACTGCTTGAGAGTATGTCCTCTCCTTTTTCTGCACTTGTTCCTCCTGGAACTGGGACTCTGCACCTAAACCTACTCTAAAGCTGAGAATGATTGCTTCATCCTCACTGTGGCTGCTGAAACCTGTGAGTAACTCCTCTTATTCTATCATTGCAACAACTTCATCTGAAACTGAGAGTGGCTCAATAACTGATACTGAAGATAGCTCTTCTTCTTTCATGGAGATAACACTATCTTTTATCATAGTCATATCTCCATGATCCAACTAATGTACTGCACCAACTGCCACTCAATTTTAAATGTGGGGATTGCTTCCCCTGCATCTCATACTATATATGAATCATGGTTGTTCTGGTTGTCTCCATAAATACTGGAACTATTTCTTCAATAAGTGTCTCGTCATAGTATTCTCCCTTTTGCTGGGAGAATCCTTTGGACACACATTAGGCTTTCTATCAGAAACACTTCCAAGTCAATATGAATCAGTGTAACCACTGAGTCTGAAGTCATGATCTCTAGAATAATAGAGACCAAAATCCAACGTACCCTTAAGGTATCTCATCATATGTTTTGTAGCAACAATGTGAACACGTCTGGGTTCTACCAGATACTGACTCAAGGCAAAACATATATCTAGCCTGGTATTCGTCAGATACATCACCGAACCAATAATCTGTCTGTACAGAGTAGCATCAATCAATTCCGACGAGGTATCTACCAGGAGCTTCAACTTCGTTTCCATGGGTGTGCACATTGATTTATATTTCAACATGTCAAACCTCTTCATTTTAACTGCGTACTTCCCTTGGTTAAGGAAGATCTTCTCTTTGCTCTGCCAAACTTCAAGACCTAAGAGATAATGCATTTAGGTCTTCCATCAAACTTTGTAGCGAGCTTCTTCTGCAATCTGTGATGAGCTTTTCTGCATCTTGTCAAGAATACATAATCTACACATAGTAGTAACATCACTGGCTCATCATTCATAACCTTGAGATAAAGGTTAGAATCAACTTTACTCTTGGTAAAGCCCAAGCTCGTCAGGAAACTGTCAATTTTTCCATACCAAGCTCTAGGAGCTTGCTTCAACACGTACAAAGTTTCCTTCAACCGACAGACATGAGTCTTTCTATCTTTAATCTTCAAATCAAATTTTCTCATTACATTGTACCAATCTGGTACACTTGCTCAGCTACAACTCAATCTGCACAATCATGTGCTAGCTCTATGTGCTCTCTGCAAAGCACTATTTGTCTCACTGCTCGAGAGTATGTCCTCTCCTCTTTCTGCACCTGTTCCTTCTGGAACTGGAACTCTGCACCTACACTTGCTCTAAAGCTGAGAATGATTGCTTCATCCTCACTGTGGCTGCTGAAATCTGTGAGTAACTCCTCTTATTCTATCATGGCAACAACTTCATCTGAATCTGAGAGTGTCTCAATAACCGATACTGAAGATAGCTCTTCTTCTTTCATGGAGGTAACACTATCTTTTATCATAGTCATATCTCCATGTTCCAACTAATGTACTGCACCAACTGCCACTCAATTTTAAATATGGGGATTGCTTCCCCTGCATCTCATACTATATATGAATCATGGTTGTTCTGGTTGTCTTCATAAATACTGTAACTATTTTTTCAATAAGTGTCTCGTCATAGTATTCTCCTTTTTGCTGGGAGAATCCTCTGGACACACATCAGGCTTTCTATCAGAAACACTTCCAACTCAATATGAATCGGTGTAACCACTCAGTTTGAAGTCATGATATCTAGTATAATAGAGACCAAAATTCAACGTATCCTTAAGGTATCTCATCATATGTTTTGCAGCAACAATGTGAACACGTCTGGGTTCTACCAGATATTGACTCAAGGCAAAACATATATCTAGCTTGGTATTCGTCAGATACATCACTGAACCAATAATTTGTTTGTACAGAGTAGCATCAATCAATTCTGATGAGGTATCTACCGGGAGCTTCAACTTCGTTTCCATGGGTGTGTACATTGATTTATATTTCAACATGTCAAACCTCTTCATTTTAACTGCATACTTCCCTTGGTTAAGGAAGATCTTCTCTGTGCTCTGCCAAACTTCAAGACCTAAGAGATAATGCATTTAGGTCTTCCATCAAACTCTGTAGCGAGCTTCTTCTGCAATATGTGATGATCTTTTCTGCATCTTGTCAAGAATACATCATCTACATATAGTAGTAACATCACTGGCTCATCATTCATAACCTTGAGATAAAGGTTAGAATCAACTTTACTCTTGGTAAAGCCCAAGTTCATCAAGAAACTGTCAATTTTTCCATACCAAGCTCTAGGAGCCTCCTTCAACACGTACAGAGCTTCCTTCAACCGACATACATGAGTCTTTCTATCTTTAATCTTCAAATCAAATTTTCTCATTACATTGTACCAATTTGGTACACTTGCTCAGCTGCAACTCAATCTGCACAATCATGTGCTAGCTCTATGTGCTCTCTACAAAGCACTATCTGTCTCACTGCTTGAGAGTATGTCCTCTCCTCTTTCTGCACCTGTTCCTTCTGGAACTGGGACTCTGCACCTACACCTGCTCTAAAGCTGAGAATGATTGCTTCATCCTCATCGTGGCTGCTGAAATCTGTGAGTAACTCCTCTTATTCTATCATGGCAACAACTTCATCTGAAACTGAGAGTGGCTCAATAACTGATACTGAAGATAACTCTTCTTCTTTCATGGAGGTAACGCTATCTTTTATCATAGTCATATCTCCATGATCCAACTAATGTACTGCACCAACTGACACTCAATTTTAAATATGGGGATTGCTCCTGTTGCATCTCATACTATATATGAATCATGGTTGTTCTGGTTGTCTTCATAAATACTGGAACTATTTCTTCAATAAGTGTCTCGTCATAGTATTCTCCCTTTTGCTGGGAGAATCCTCTGGACACATATCAGGCTTTCTATCA
>JASDQU010171736.1:0-10409 GCA_032191745.1 Picea mariana
TGTTAGTTAAACAATAATTATTTCTTAATAATATTAACTAATTAATTATTATTAATTACTTGTTCATATCTGTCAATGATTAATTAATTATCAATTGACTCGTTAATTATTTGAGTAGAGAATTAAAGGGGTTAATAATTTAATTTATTAAAGACTTACGTATACGGGTGGGGGGAGGGGAAGAAACATTAAATAAGGGGATAAGACATTAAATAAGGGGATAAGACATTAAATATAGGGATAAGATATTAATGAGGGGGATAAGATATTAATGAGGGGGAAGAGAGTCGGTGAAGGGGGATATGACAGGGAGGAGTATTACAGGGAGGAGGATTATTTTTGGAAGGGGGAATGTATTTTGGAGGGTGATTGGATTTCTGTTTGGGATATCTTTTCTAGTGTGGGGAGTTTTTAGTGAACCATTGCAGGGGCATCGGGTTGCTGGGAGTTTTGGGCACGGGGGCCAGGATATCCTTACGGTATCCTAGAGCTAGGGAGCTAGACAGGCTGCTCCTAGTTGGCAGGGAGGAAAACTTGGTTTTGGGCAGTGTTTGGCACAGTTTCAACTTCAACATAGGACCAACAGAGATTAGGGTTAGCATCAGGAAAAGGTAATTTATTTTATGTATTTGTTGCAGTGTTATGTTGTTATTCGTAATTGAATTAGAATTTGTTCGTAAATTTTAATTAAACTGAATGGATATATGTTGGTTATGATGTTATGAAATGATAGGATAGCATTTCCTTAAAATAGAATGTTATGAAATGATAGGATAACATTTCCTTAAAAAATATATATTTTTTTCTGGTTTTATAAGGCTCTGTGGAGCAGAACCTTACAACACATAAGTTTTTCCGGGAAAGCGTAAAGCTAAAAACCCCACTATAATATATTATGTATATCATGAATCATGAAACAATATCATACAAAACTCTAATCCAAGAGCTCTCAGTACACATTGTCATACATAAATCAACAAATACATGTCCCAATTCTTTGTGTCCAGACAACCTGCCTCCTCTGCATAATCTCTACAATTCA
The DNA here is from genome assembly GCA_032191745.1 of Picea mariana. Lineage (NCBI taxonomy): Eukaryota > Viridiplantae > Streptophyta > Pinopsida > Pinales > Pinaceae > Picea > Picea mariana. The sequence continues at coordinate 1,043 of JASDQU010171736.1, forward strand.
AATTCTCTCGATCATTCGAATTACCTAGTTTACGCATTCTCATAAGCATATCCAATGCATGTGTGATCAAATCACAACTGATAGCCAACTGTCCCTTTCACCTATTATCTCAACTGGGTGTCCATTGGAACTGACATGCATGTAGTTAACCGTGGAAAATATTCAATTGCATGTGAGTTCACTGATTGTGAATTAATGAATAATTAATTCACTAAAATATCACTAGTACAACTAAGATTAAATCACTTAACTACACTTGTAATTCTGTTACAACTCCAAATCACTCAGTTACAAAAGAGATAATAGATTAATATTTATTGTCCAATTTATTTAAGGGAAAAGTAAATTAGACACATGTTTCTTGTTGACTTTTCAACAGTGATAACCTTTTGAAGGAGAAGCATAGTGGAGTATTGGATGGACATTTCGGCCATGATAAAACATTTGCACAGTTGATAAGTTCATACTATTGGTCGGTTATGAGAACATAAGTGATAAAGGTTTTGAATAGATGTAGCATATTCCAACATGAAAAAGGAAAAAGACAGAACACTGGATTGTATCAACCATTGCCAATACAAAAGAGGCCTTGGGATGCAATAAGCATGGATTTTGTGTTGGGAATTCCAAGAAAAAAATGGTATTTGATTCCATATTTGTGGTAGTGGATAGATTTTCAAAGATGGCACATTTAATCCCATGCTAGAAGACCATTGATGCAACACATGTTGCAAATCTATTTTTCAAGGAAGTTGTGAGACTTCACGGTCTACCCAGGAGCATTGTCTCGAACAGAGATACAAAATTTGTTGGTCACTTTTGGAGAACAATATGGAAGAAGTTGGGTACATATTTTTCTTTCAGCTCAGCTTATCACCCTCAGACATATGGGTAGACTGAGGTAGTAAACAAAAGTCTGGGAAACTTGTTGAGGAGTTTGGTCACTGAACATCATAATCAGTGGGATTAACTCCTACCATAAGCAGAATTTGCATACAATGACTCACCAAGTAGGAACAATGGAAAGAGACCATTCCAAATACTGTATGGAATGCAACCTAGGGGATTATCTGAGTTGATATACTTAGAATAGAGTGAGATCAAGAGCGTGGGAGAAGAATATTTTGCTGCAGAAATGCAGAAGATCCATAGCCAGATCATAGGACAGTTGCAAAACTCTAACCAGGAGTATCAGCGCAGAGCTAATCAACATCGCAGAGAAATTCAATTTGAAGTAGGAGATCAAGTTCTGGCACATCTCAGGAAAGAAAGGTTCCCTAGGGGAACATATAACAAGTTAAATATGAAGAATATAGGACCATGTAAGGTCTTGAGGAAGTTTGATGCAAACACTTATGAGATTGAGCTGCCAGATGATGTGGGCATATCGCCCATATTCAATGTTTCATACCTGTATCCTTACAGAAAGGATTACACAGAGGGATAACAAGATCAATAGAAAGTTCAATGGGAGAAACAAATGCCTATAACAGAAAAACCACAAATGGAGAAGATTGTTGATCAAAGGAATTAGCAAGAATACCAGAAGGAAGACCTATTTTGAGTATCTAGTCAAGTGGAAGGGACACCCAATAGAATATGCCAATTGGGAAAATGAAGCTTCTATCCAAAAGAATGGAAAGTCAGTGCAGGAGCTCATGGATAGAAGTCCATGATTTGTTTTGTCAAGGGGAGTATGGTGCGGGAGCATCATTGGCAAGCGTGCAGAGCAATACCTATCAACATCTGGGAATCTGTATAGGAGCTCAACAATGGCAGTTACAGTATATATTTTAAGGCCGCATGAACTCAGTGCTGAAATTAATCTTTTGATGCATGCTTGAACTCAACACTGAAAAAATCCTATGAGACACGCTTGAACGATTATGAGCGAAGTGGGAGTTTCCACTCCGGCTCTGGAATGCGATTGGTCTAGATAGTCGCTAGGTTAAGTTATAGAGTATACAAGTATCCAGGGGGAACCCTAATATCCCTATGAGATAAATAGAGGTTTTATACGCCCAAATTATGCTAGCTGCAAGTTAGTAGGAGTTTTCAGTTTTCAGTTTTTAGTTTTGATCACAGTTGTAAGCATTTTCACTTTTGAATATAACAAAGGAAAATTGATCCAAATGCATGGTGTGGACATTGTTTGCAATGTTTTGTTAATGTGTTTCCATGAATGAATGAATGGATTTTGTTATGAGTGAATGGAACTGTGAATGTTAGGATACGTTTCAATTGTTTCTCTTCTATCGAAGTAGTGAAAGGTGTGCACACAGAATGCAAGGAGTGTGTCAACATAATCTGTTTTGGTTCCGAAGCTCATAAGAGATAGCACACAACTCTCTCTTTGTAAGGAGTGAAAAGATATTGGTGCAAGGTGTGCACAATTGTCTCCATGAAATCAAAACCTTGCATAAAGATCTATTTCAAGGAGTGCACATATCTGAGAATCGACTAAGGGTCGAAGGGGCTTACAAGAAGTCAGAGAATCAGAAAAGGAGAATGCCAGGAGGGTGAGAAGCATTTCTCTTCAATAAATCCTTAGGATCTAAGTTATTGAAATCCCTGAAACGCGAAGAGTGCATGGGAAATCAAAGTCTTCACGAGACCAAACTTAGTAGGAATAACTCTTTTCATAAAAGTGTTAATGAGATCCAAGGAACAGACTCGCAGGAAGGAAAAAGGTCGAAGCCTTTGAATCCTTCGAAAATCTTCTAAGTCAGAAGAAAGCGTAAGCTCAAGGGAAAATATCTGTATTGTCTGATCAGTGTCGAGACAACGAGGAGCAAGCGTAGAGGATGAAGGATCTCAGTCGTTTAGTCTGAACGAAGGAGAATTGTAGCCATCCGATCAAGGTAAATTGCACTAACATTAAAGTTTTGAAAGTATGCAGGAGGGACAAGGTCACAAAATTAAGAAATCATCGGGGTCGTCCACCATCAAGGAGGACACATGGCGAGAGGCCAACGTTTCACTAATTTGTGGCTCGGATGAGTCAAAGGTTGAGTCGTAAGAACTCGCAAAATGCGAAATCGTGACTTGATATGAGCCATTTGATCAAGGAAGGATCTGGACTGTCAGATCTAAAGATCAGCATTTTGGCACATCGACATTTACGGAGTTGGAGAAAAGAGGTGATTCTCATCGAGAATTCTTGATATGCGAAACCCCGACGTTCTTGGAGGTTTGGCCCCAAGTCATAGTGAGGGGTCATTTGGGAATAACATAAGTGAGGAGCTAGCAAGCGCTAGACCCTTGTCGAGGTTTCAGAGAGTAGGAGAGTTGGAGTGACTCTCATACAAATACCTGAATCATAAAATCGTGACGCACCTTTGCTTAGACTCATCGTCACAGCCTATGGTCATGTGAGGGAAAGGGCTTAGCAGAGAAGAGATAGCACCCGTTTGGCATTGAGGTTAGAACAACGCTCAGGAGTGAAACCACGAGACTCATACAACTTGCGCATTTGGGGAAAGGACCTATGTATGTGGGTTTGGGGTCTAGCGGAGACTTAGAGAGTCAGTCAGATTGAGTTCTTGACCAATCCTAGACCAAGAGGTCGTGTAGTCCTCGAGAGAGAAGGGGGGCGGTCTGCATCAGATTTCTTCTCGTTCTTCAACTTCTTGATTTGTGTCACCAAACTTTGAGTATGGTTCTTTAAACGACAATTATCTCCATATTTCTCTAGTAATTTCTTAATAAGATTTTGATTAGCTTGCTCGAACTTCTGATTTTGATCTTTTAGGCAAGAGATTTATTGATTTCATTCTAGTAAGGTCTTGTCATATTTTTTTTTCTCGTCTTTAATTTGTGCATGCAACTCCTCCTTACGTTCTTCTTGGAAAGAATACAATTTACTCTTAAGTTTCTCCATGACAACTTCATTTTGTAAATTTCTATTGGTATCTTTATAATATGTTAGTTCGTCTTCCAATTTCTTCTAGTCATTTTGATATTCTGTTACAATAAATGGTTTTCGAAAATTTGTGCAATTAAAATTTTGATTTCTAAAGGGTTCTTGAAAATTAAACACCATTGCACAAAATGGAATTTTTTCCAAAAATGTAGGATTATTTGTAGTTGTCATAGGTCACTGCATACTTCTTCGAAAATAATTAAATGTGTAAATGTACTCAATGAAAAAGATCTTCAAATACTTTCTTTTTCCACTTATAAATACTTCACCAATTAAAAATTTTAAATATATTACGAGACTTTAAATACTCCTTTTTATACTCCTGACTATTTTTTAGCGGTGGATAGGTCTCAAGAAAGGCGACCCTATGGTATGGAATACCATGGGCCAATGGTTTTCCAAAACCATGGGATGGTAAATCTCAAAACATAAAACAAAATTTTCATTTTTCCCCTTCTTTGGAACTTTTTTTTTAAATTACCTTTTCTTACCTTTTCTTGGTGTGCAATTATATTTGTTCACGTGCCTTTATGAAAGCCCTTTCTTTTTTTTCTTTTTTTTTTCTCCTCCTTTTTTTTTCCCTAATTTCTTCTAACTTTTGAAGACGAAATAATATATCATAGCCTAGTAATATTTTTTGGCATATTTTTATTTTTAATGTTTTCGTTCTTCTAATGTGCAACGAAAAAATTCATTCTTTCATGTAAACTTGTTTGATGAATGGCCAAGGGCAACTTGTCTAATCCATAAAGGATAATATATTAAATAATAATGTATATGAATATGAGATTATATGAGATCATATTACAATGAGAAATGAGACCCTTATATGCCCACACAGGAGTTCCCTTTCATGAAGAGATGTGTCCTTTCATTAGGATGTCATGACTCTTCATTATTAATTATTAGTTATTAGTTATTTGTATTTATTATTTATTATTATTATATTTATTTATGTCACATTGTCACCATTCTTGAGGTAGTTATACATTTAGAATCAATAGAACAAAAGGGAAATGGTGATATGATTCAATGGATATTATGATTTAAAAAACATGATCGAAAGGAGATATAAAACATATTTTGAGTGGAGGGTCCAATAATATCGCTCAAATGAGGGTTTTGAGTGCCCAATATTGTTGTGTTATTCCTCATGTACAACTTTCCCCCACAAGTATTTCACCTGTAATCACTCATAATTATCACAAAAAATCAAGGGAACCTTTGTGGTCCAACCTAGGTATGATATTCCTACCCAAAGAAATTCCTTCCATATCTAAAGTCTGTAAATAGGAAGTTGACTAGTTTTGATTCATGGTAGTCAAATATCTATACAAGGGGAACCACCACAAGCTAGCATTTGATACTCGACAGGTGTATGCACAATACTTTTCATGTATGCAAGATATTGGTAGCGGAATAAATGTTTTATGGGATAATCATACCTTTATCAGTTGGGGGGGGAGGTGGGGGGTGGATTTCCCAAGCAAGAGTCTCACACACAAGTAATGAGGAGAAAACCCAACATGGGGATGAGTTTTAAGGTGTGGTCGAGGAGTTGTTGTGACTTAGTCTTGACTAAGTGATGGAAAAAATCATATTTTAGTAGAAGATGAATACACAGATTCTAGTAAGACTATAAAAACCTAAGGGTGTAGTTCCATAGAAGTTGAGTACATGGAGGCTGGGGAGTCATCGTAAATATCCTATGCACCTAGTCTTCTTGATCCTTTGAAAACATTTGTAAAGACACAAATTATTTTGTAATCTTTTGTGTGAGTGGGTTATAATTGGAAAATTCCATAATATGTTCCAAAATCTTATGTAAACCCTCTAACCACCTATATATATATAAGGTTTATAATGCAATTAGAGAAATGTTTATTAGGTTGGGATGATCAAGAGTTAGATGGCTAGTTAGATTTTTGAGTTCTTGGTTAGAGTTATGTGTTGGAGTTATGTAATATCATTCATGTTTTTAATACAATAGATCATTGTTTTTCTTATATGTTTATGTCTCTACTATATCTAGATGATCTCTATGTGTTTCTACTATATATAGATGATCTCTATGTGTTTTTAATATATCTTAATGTTGTTAGTTCTGATGGTTTAATTGAATGTGACTAATGAACTAATAAGGAATGTTACCCCCACTAAACCATTAACACTCTACACCTTAATCACATGGAAACTATCATGCACACCTCAACTGATACATCCTTCCTCTTGGAAGGTTGAATATTCCCATGCACTAGACTACATCAAGCCATTATTGGACACCTTTTAGGGACACTGGGTCTATCACAAAGCCAACACTTCCTCTCTCTCTCTCTCCCTCTATTCCTCTCCCTCTCCCTCTCCCTCTTCCTCTTTTTCTCCCACGCTCATCTTCCTCTTTCCCTTTTTCTTCTCCCTCTCCCTCATCCCACTCATCCTTTTCCTTATTCTCTTATCCCTAATCCCCATATTCCTTCTCTCTTCCTCTCTTTCTTTCCCTCTGCACAAGAAACCTCGAGAGACTTGACCACCATTAACGAGTGGTAGCTAAGGTAAATAATCAATGTAAACTATAGTACACCTGATTCAATAGAGACATCAAGTATTAATCCATAGAGGCCTATTAACATATTACAGGGGAAGGAAACTCATGGACTTGACCTTGAGACATCCTACTTGTAAATCATAGTACAAAACCACTCAAGCTAACCCAATGGGATATCATAAATTGTTATTATTACCATTAGGTTATTATTTTCCATCCCTTAAAATAAACCTTGATTCACTAAGGTAATAACTCATAATTAATTGATGTACTTATTTGTCCCAAAAGGAGCTCCATATCCCTCAAGATGAGGGTAGTGATAATACCCTTGCAAAATCTAATGAAACTCCTATGATAACTGGGGAAGAGCTTGAGAAACTATGGGACAAAGATCTCATGCAAAATTGATGTGCCTACACAAAACCTAATAATAGCTATCTTGAATAATCAATATCATTAATCCAATACTAGCTAACTTAGTTATTTTTATGCTAGCTACCATTTATATTTTTATCCTCCCATGTAGATTTAAAATCAATTATCTATACTAGTTATCAATGTGATTATTATACCTACCAACTAATAGGCACAAGAATCACTCTACTCAAACTATGTAATATCCCTACTAGAGCAGGGACTTGAACACATGACCAAAACTCCATTAACACTAAGGCTAATAAGAAACCCTTTTTCATAGCTTTGCATTGTAGACTAAGTTCCCACCATGGAGATATGGGATGGAGACCTTGGCAAAGGAGAGCTTGGTGTTGTAAAAACATTTTTTACCTTGTAAATATTGAATGTAGTGAGATTTCTAACAATGTAATGTGAAATATTTCTAAAGAGAATTAATGCAACTTGTTCTCCCATCCATGTTAACCTCTCTCTAGTTACCTTTTTACCTATCTCTATATTATTTTTCACTAATAATTCTATTAAAATTTATTCTAAATGATATGGTAATTGGATGCCACATTGTGAATTCCTCACACTCAAACACAATTCACACAAACCAAGCTAGCAGAAAGAGCGATGAAGGAGTTCAATTAAATGGCTACTTTGAAACGCACATTATTAGTGATTTAACTTTAAGGTAAATATAACCTTATTCTAATTTTGTTTGAGCTTTATTCTTACCTTTCATTTTTGTGCTTTGAAACTACCTATAAGATATTTGTAATTACTTTGAAAATTTGAACAACTCGGTATGTGGACAAACATTGTTTTTTTTGCATTGAAATATCATGTGTATGTTTTTTTATGTTATATTTTTTCTATCTTATTCACTCTTCTCCATAATTGGTGGAATGAGTATCTCTTATGGATACAAAAAGATCTTATATATTAATGGTCAAATTTGAATCCATTTCACTACCCAAAACCCCAATGGTAATTGTTAAACTGTTTTTTAAAGATTATTAATGATATATAATAAATTCATCATCAATGAGAGTTATGAAGACTTGGTACTAGCACTTAGATTTCAACTTCATTTCAAACACTTTTGACAATATTAAATGTTTTTGAGATTTAGATTTTTGGGGAGAAATTCAACACTCACAATGGGTAAATTGTTTAATCCATATGGTGCACTCCCCTAAACCTTAAGCTCTGAACATATCACATTATTATCATCATTATTATTATTATTATTATTATTATTATTATTATGAATTTCAATTTTTGTGATTCACTTAGGAATGATAATCACTCTTTTGAAGCTATCTTAGATAATCACTATTGATCTAAAAAACCAAGTCTAAACAACAATTGGATTGATTATTATCTATTACAACAATTCCATTAATATGCATGGTTTAGTGCAAACTAATGATTGTCTCTCATGATGCGTTAGCGGTAATGAAAACTTGGAAAAACAACAATCCCTTAAATTGGAGGGATTATTCAAGGTACTTTTACAATGATTTTGAATATGGTGTAAGAAAATGGAACATAGTAAATTGAATTATCTTTCCTAATATACAACTTTTATTCATAGAAAATGTGAATAACTATGTCAAATTTGATTTTTTATAACAATGGTATCTTATTTTTCCAAAAAAATATAAGGTATATGTTTTTTTTCCATGCAGGTTTTGAGTACCTTAACGATGAAATTTCGTTCCAAAAAATTGTATCCATGTAAAGAACTCATTTTTCTTGTGCTGTGTATTTTTTGGAAATTTATGATATTAATTTTTATTTTTTTTAAATTATCAAATTCAACATATCATTGAAATTACATATTTTGTTCATGTAGGATAAGAGGGTCTTAACATGATATATATTTATATATATATATTCATATTCTAGATAGTAGGTATTTGTCCCCTCTAGTGCCGCATATAAATCATTCAAGAAATGGTTAATATGAAGAAAAATAGTTATAGAAAAAATAAGAAAGGTATGTATTCAAGGATTTTGATATATGCGAAGACAAAAATAGATTAAAAATAGTAAACAATATTAACTTTAAAAAACAATTATATATAGTCGACTCTATCTATGTTTGTAGATTTGCCAACAAATGAATTGTTTATATTATAGAAAAATAACATCAAAGATAAATATATAGGGAGGTATTCACAAAAATGGAGGTTTTTATCAATTTGCAGACCGAACCACTAGGTTTTTCATCCCGAACCTAAGTCTAAGCCAACCAAGTCAGCATCCACATTGTTAATCCCGCCCCAAAAAAATTGAATTCAAAATAGAACTCATGCGTTCTTAAGAGCACACACGTGCTCTAGGAATGCGCACACGTTCTTAATAGTGTGCATGTGATATAGGAATGTGCACACATTCCTAAGAGAATGCACACACTCTTATAATTTATTTGATCGTTTTAATTCCCCAATCCCTCTCTCTCTCTCTCTCTCTCTCTCTCTCTCTCTCTCTCT
>JASDQU010171738.1:17325-34348 GCA_032191745.1 Picea mariana
TCCAGCTTGATTGTTGTGACGTAAAGCAAGGCGAGTACTGAGCTTCCATCTTGACAGCTGTGACGTAAAGCCAGTCTTGTATTATGATGAGCCAACCCTGTGCTGTGATGATGATGATGTATTAGTTTTATACTAATACATATTGATGTAGATGATGATTGCATTCCTTTGAGAATGACGATGTTGTCGATGAAGAAACCTTCCGATGATTTATAGCTACGTCATTCAGTGTTCCAAGATGATATTGATGATGATGTCCTCTCACCCACTTGATGTTGTTGATGATGTTGTGCTATCTGTCTCGCCTGATGCTGTTGAAAAATACCCTTCTTGTTAAGGGGGAGTGTTGAAATAATGTAACTGCAAAGTGTATTCTTATTATTATTTGATATATTATTCATTGGATCAATCCCCATTGTGGATTAACCATGTCGGCTATTGTAAAAGGACCAAATCTCCTTTTGCGGATTGGTAATAATATAATTGTAATAGGCAAAAGAAGAATTCAGCCCCAAAATATATCAAAAAAGCCCCAGAATATAATAAAGGTGGTTATAACCACCCAGATTAAGAAGTCGGCCTTGCCAGTGAAGAGACACTTCAAACGTGCCAGATTAGTATAAATAAGGAGGCTAGCGCCTCACTTAGACACACCTCACTTGTTCATTGAGAGACAAGTTTCAAAACTACAGTTGGAGAAGAGAGAGAGAGAGTGGCACATCTTTCAGAGAGGATCTTCTATATTAGATTAAGTTATCACTTGGCATTGTATTGGCTATCTATAATAAGGAAGTGTTGCTAGGTTTTCTTCCCCTAGAGAGTTTCCTAGGATAAATGTTGTGTCTCTTGTGATTTTGTATTTCTCATTGATCTTGTCTTATGTAGTTGTTATCTATTGAAATGCAAAGAACTATAATAATGGTTTAAACATTAACATTTATTAAGTGGATTGGTTGTCATTGATGTCAACCCTTGAAGAAAGTCTAGTAGCGAATTCTGTTAGCACAAAGGTTTGGGTAATGGACCCAAGTTTGTTTGATGTATAATGATATGAGTTTTGATATATTTGCAAGTAAGACTATTCTAAATGGATAGTACATGTCATGCTATTTTTGGTGGTATGTGGAACGTCACATAACTCCTCACGGTTTGAGAGTTACAACCTTATGAATTTGGAGGACTCTCATATGTTGGCTTGAAGCCCCAAAAGGTCAAAGAAGTCAAAGTGCTTGCAAAGAAGAAATTATTTAAATAATAAAGTGAAGTGACAAAGTCAAAGAGAATTATTTAAATAATAAAGTGAAGTGACAAAGTCAAGGAGGATTATTTAAATAATAAAGTAAATGGAGAACTTTCTAATTATGGAAAGTGGTTAGAAGTGGGTTAGCCCTAAATTAAGGAAATTGGGTTAAGATGGTTAAAAGGTAACCCCTTGAGGATGTTACATGAAAATATAAATAAGAGGTAAGGCTCTCTCATTTTAATCACACTTGAACATATTGAATATCTAAAGGTGACTAAAGTAACCAACTGATATCTAAGTCGAATTTCAGAAGGAAGGTGAAGTCGAAATATGTGACTAAAGTAACCAACTGATATGAAAGTCGAAATTCAAGGGAGGATAAATTCTTTTGATGATGCTTTCTAAGGTATGTTATTTACAGGTCATCTCACCATTTTCGCAATAACTCATTTTATAGAATGATTCAGACTGTGAAATTGGAAGGCCATTGAGGAAACATATCCAAGTAGCTGTGGTACACATTTCAGCTTGTGGTTCATTGTAATTTTGGAGTTACACTCCGTGAAAAATAGGGTTTGTGCCTAGTCCTGAAACTAATCTAAAACAGGTGTTTTGGGTAAAAACGTCATAACTTCTTCATAATAGATCCAAATTCAGTAAGACCATATGTGTTGGTTAGATTACAGTCTGTAGTATTCTTTGTAACATTTTCAGATCCATACAACAAACATTTCGTGCGGGGCATGCTCTACAAATTCCCTCTCTAAAAAGTCATAATTCAACAAGGTATGTCATTTTTGTGATAACCCCTTTTCTGATAGGTTCCAAGTAGTGACACCTGGAGGAATTGCATAAAACACATTGAAGAACATTGTGTATTATTTTCAGATATTTATTCATTACATGTACATAGTTATTATTATTTCAAGTTATGGTTGTTGACTAATCCAAAACTAGTCATGTGAGACTAAAGTAAAGTTTGATGAAAATGCTAGTCTCTTGTTGTTAAAGTTAAGGAAGGTTTGCAGGTTGAGGTATAGGTGGGTGCATGGTTGATGCACTTGTTTATGTTACAAGTTGATTACAGTTTGTTTGGTACAAGTTGATGCATGGTTGATGCACTTGTTTATGGTACAGGTTGATTACAGGTTGAGATACATGTTGATGCATAGTTGATGCATGGTTCAGGTTATTGCTACATGTTGTTTGGTGCAGGTTTATTGGTATAGGTTTACAGCAGTATATCTAACAATGATAGTGTGACAATGGTTCTATCATTCTACTTATAAGTCAGGGCAGTTGGACGGGGCAAGGATAGGTGGTTGTAGCCACCTTCTGGTTGTAACCGGAAAACATAGGGGGTTGTAGCCTCCTTCTGGTTGTAACCAGAGAATTGAGGAGTTGGAGATTCCCTCAGGTTGTAGCCTAAGAAACTAGGGTGTTGGAGCCTCCTTCCAGTTGCAGCTGAAAAACAAAGGAAGTCGGTGCTTCCAATGAAAATAATTCTTCAATACATATAATAAAAAACATTTTGTGGTTTTCTCCCACTTTGGGTTTCCATGTAAAAACATTAATGTATTGTGTATGTGTATGATTGTTCATTTGTTCATTGTTTATTTACTCTGCAAATATTGGATGATAATGCTACAATGATATAACACTTGCATTATATGGTTAAGAAATATTACTTTTCTTTATTATTGATTCACCCCCCACTCAATAATCCAAGAATTGGTATTAGAGCAGGTTCTTTCAAAAATCAGTTTAACCACTGAAAGGTATATCATGGAGAGAAACAACATATATAAAAATGGAATACCACAGTTTGATGGACATAAGTATGTCTTTTGGAGGATAAGGATGAAGACATATATACAGGCACATGGATTTGAAATTTGGCAATCAATTGTAGATGGATACACAGCACCAGCAGTTCTGCTGACAAATGACAAAGCTATGAAACTCTGTCAAAATAATTACAACTCCACAAATGCACTTCTAAATGGTCTTGAAGAATCAATATTCACCAAAGTTGCGCATTGTAAATCTGCTAAAGATATTTGAGACAAACTTCGAAATATTTATGAAGGAGATTCAAAAGTCAAAACAGCAAAGCTTCAAACTTACAGAGGTCAGTTCAAAGAACTAAAGATGAAAGAATATGAGAACATTGCAGTTTATTTTTTACGAGTTGATAAAACAATAAATTAAATCTTGGGATTGGGAGAAGAAATCAAAGAATCTGTAATTGTTCAAAAGGTACTAATATCTCTTCCTATGAGATTTGATCCTAAGATATTAGCACTAGAGGAAAGAACATATCTACTTAATAAACATGGACGAACTACATGGAATATTCATAGCATATGAAATGAGAACTGAACAGGAAAATCCAGATATAAAATAAGTAACCTTCAAATCATCCAAAAGTTCAAAGCAAAAGAAAAAAGAAAAAGAAAAAGAACATAGCAGCAGTAGTGACGTCCCGGAAGATGATGAAGTGGCCAACTTTGTCAAAAGATTGAACAAGGGAACCAACGACAAGTATAAAGGTAAGTTTCCTTTGATTTGTTTTAATTGTGATGGTATTGGTCATTCTGCTAAAAAATGTCTTCATAAGAAAAAGAGAAATGATGAAGGTTACTCAAATAGAAAACAAACATATAAAGGCAAATGAACCACAAAGAAAGTTTTCAAAAAAAACTTATGCATCAAAGAAGACATCTCATCATCAGATGAAGATGGAGTCAATGATAGTCAGATAGAAAGAGTTATATTCATGGAAGTAGAAGACTCTGATAAAGAAGACTCTGAAAAAGAATATGAAGAAGTTGAACAAGATTATAAAGAGGCAGAAGTTGACTACCGATCATAAATGTTGTGTGCCATAGAAGTTATCGAAAGAGAAAAGAAGAAAAAAAAGAAACTACAAGAGGAACTAGATAAGAAAGAAGACATTCAAGAACTAGAAAAAATGATCAAAAATTTGAAGGATCAAATTGAAGAAGATAAAAGAATTGAAGAAGAACTCAAAGAACAGCTAGAAGGAAGAAACAAGATCATTGAAAATTCGGAAGCAGAAATTGTCACATTAAGAAATGATCTTCAAAAGAAAAATATGCAGAACAACTCAAAAGTTTTGAATGAAATTATCAGCAGTCAAAAACCTCATCATGACAAGTTCGGACTTGGATACAATCAGACAAAAAATGGATCAAGCTCCAAAATAACAGAACAAGAAACATATCCAAAAAGTTATGCAAAAATAATCAAAGGGAATAGAAAGGTCTACAAACAAAATTACAGGAACACTCATTCACCGAGAAGATTTAGATTTAAGAATCAACGAAGACAGAAACAGATAGGCTTCAGGAATAAGAAGGATTCATAAGAGTACCTCCTTTCAGAATATCTTCAACTCCCAGGTATGAAACTATCATTTTTAGTTTATGTTATGCATGTAATAACTTTGGACATAAAGCTGTGAATTGGAGAGCTAACAACAATTTTGAAAATCATACACAAAAGGGCTATCCAAGAAGGCCCAGTGAAACACAGAGAATAAGTTACAACAAGTTTGAATCCTTGAGCACTAAAGCAAAATGATACAAATGTAACAATTTTGGACACATGGCCAAAGATTGCAGAATGACAGTCCCTTCTAGAGAACCACAACAGAACAACAATAGTCACAGACATGAACCTCAGAAAATGACATGGATAAGAAAGCAGAATCAATATAGCAATGAAGAATGCACACTCGCTCTACAAGTTAAGCAAAAGAAACATGGTTGGTATGTTGACAGTGGTTGTTCAAAACACATGACAGATGATAGAGACAAGTTTCTTACATTAAAAAAAGAAACAGATGGATCAGTCTCCTTCAAAAATGATGATTCAACTAAAATCATTGGAAAAGACATAGACATAATTGGGAACAAGAATACCAAGGAAAAAAATGTTCTATTAGTAGAAAATATGAAACATAATCTTCTAAGTGTGAGTCAAATCTGTGATCAAGGTCATAAAGTTACTTTCGATTCACAAAAGTGCGAGATAAGAAAAGAAGGTTCAGGAAAATTGATTGCAACAGTGGCGAGAACTTCAAACAACATATATGTATTAAGTGAAATTGGAAATGAAAAGTGTTTCCTAGGAAAGGAAGATGAAAGTTGGCTATGGAACAGAAGAATATGTCACATACATTTTGACAACCTTATCAAAGTCAACAAAAGGGAAGAAATTAAAGAAATATTGCAGATCAAGAAATCAACCAACACTTTATGCAAGCATTGCCAACAAGGAAAGCAAACAAAGACCAGGTTTAAATCAAAAGAATATTCAACAACAAGACCACTAGAAATTATGTATACTAATCTAGTTGGACCAACTATAATGAAGGGTTTAAAATGTGAGAAATACTTTATTTTATTAGTTGATGATTATACAAAAATGACTGCAGTTTGTTTTCTCAAGAATAAGTCAGAAGCTTTTGAAAACTTCAAGNCAACAACAAGACCACTAGAAATTATGTATACTAATCTAGTTGGACCAACTACAATGAAGGGTTTAAAATGTGAGAAATACTTTATTTTATTAGTTGATGATTATACAAAAATGACTGCAGTTTGTTTTCTCAAGAATAAGTCAGAAGCTTTTGAAAACTTCAAGGTCTACAAGGAAATCGTTGAAAATGAAATGGATTCAAAAATCTAATGCTTGAGATCTAATAATCGATGAGAGTTCACTTCAAAGGAATTTATGGACTATTGCAGCATGCACAGAATGAAAAGGAAATTTTGTGTTGCTAAGACACCTCAACAGAATGAAGTTGTTGAAAGAAAGAACATGCAGTACAGTGAATGGCTCGAACAATGCCAATGGATCCCAAATTGACAGATATCTTTTGGACACAAACAATGCATACAACATTTCAAATTCAAAACATAGTAATGCTTATAAACAACACTTACAAAACTCCCTACAAGCTATGGAAAGGAAGACCAGCAAATGTGAATCACTTTAGTGTTTTTGGAAGCAAATGCTACATCAAAAGAGAATATGGAAGAATGAGAAAGTTTGACTCTCGTGTGGACAAATGAGTACTTGTTGGTTAATCAAGTACAAGGAAAGAATACAAGTGTTAAGACTTGATATTGAGCAAAGTTGTGGAAAGCATCAACGTAACAATTGATGAAACAGATATACAAGAATTAAAGGAAGAAGAAAATGAATCAATGCAACAACTTTACGAAGAAGAAGTTGAATATGAAAAAAAAGTAGAAGGGGAAGATAAAGAGGATCCGACAGAAGAAGAAGAGTAAGTTCAACAAGTGCCTCCAAAGACACCTAGAAAATGAGTACAGAAGAATCATCATTCAAATCAGATTATCGAAAACAAAGATGCAAGAGTTGAGACTATAAGAAGAATCCATTCACCAGAACAAACACACCTAGCACTCTCATCTACGATTGAACCAACCTATTTTGAAGAGGTCAACAAAGATGAATTTTGGAATAAGGCCATGGATGAAGAATTTGATCAAATAGAGAAAAATGACACTTAGGAATTGGTTCAAAGACCAAAGTATAAGAATGTGATCAGCACAAAGTGGGTATACAGGAATAAATTGAATGAATATTGACAGGTTAGAAGAAACAAAACTAGATTGGTATGTAAAGGATATGCACAGGTTGAAGGAATCAACTTTGAAGAGACATTTTCCCCAGTTGCCAGAATGGAAACAATCCGATTGTTTTTAGCTTATGCATGCTCCAAAAATAGTAAAGTGTATCAGATGAATATCAAATCAACGTTTCTAAATGGGGAACTTGAATAAGAATTCTACATTGAACAGCCAGAAAGATTTCAGTTGTCAGAGAAAACAAATTATGTGTGTAAATTAAAGAAGGATTTGTATAGTCTAAAACAGGCTCCTAGAGTATGATACTCTAGACTGGATAAATATTTACAGCAGGCAGGGTTCAGAAAATGAAGTGCAAACAACAACCTCTACATCAAGGTAACTCAAGATAGTATTTTATTAATTGAAGTTTATGTTCATGATATTATTTTTGGAAGTATTGATGACAGTTTAAGCCAGAAATTTGCAAATGAAATGCAGAATGAATTTGAAATGTGATTACTTAGAGAACTATCATTTTTTCTAGGTCTTCAGATATGTCAAAGCAACCAAGGAATTTATATTTCTCAAACAAAGTATATCAAAGAAATGATAAAGAGGTTCAGAATATAATATCTCAAACCAGTTATCAGTCCCATGCAAACCAGTTGCAAGTTGAGCAAAGATGATAACTCAAAGTCTACAAATCAGAGGCAATATAGGTCAATGATCGGTATCCTACTATGTGTGAAAAAATCCAGATCGTATGTAATGCAGGCAGTTGAATAGATGACATGATTTCAAGCAGCACCAAAGAAATCACATGAATTAGCAGTGACGAGGATTTTCAGATATCTCAAAGGAACAAAAGAATTTGGATTATGGTATCCAAAAGGAAACGATATATCACTCATTTCCTACACAGATGCAGATTGAGCAGGTTGCATTGATGATCGACGAAGCAGCAGTGGAGAAACGTTCTACTTGAGTTTGTGTTTATTATCATGGCTAAGCAAAAAATAATCACCAGTATCTTTATCTACAGCCAAGACAGAGTATATTGCAGCAGCAACATGTTGTACACAGGTTCTATGGATGAAACAAACTTTGATAGATATACAGGTTGAGTATGATGAGCCCATTCCAATCTATTATGATAATACAAGCCTCATCAATATCTCAAAGAACCTCGTGATGCACTCCAAGACAAAGCACATTTCAATCAAGTATCACTTTCTACGGGAACATGTTTCACACATCTTTACAAAACCGCTTCCACGGGAAACCTTTGAGTATCTTCATCAGAGACTCAGAATTATTTATACTCCAAAATGAATGCTTTTGAATGTGTATCTTATATGTCTTAGATGTACACTAGGAAGCACCATAAACAGGACAGTTCAAGTTAAGAGATCAAACGAGTCATTTCAGAGAGCAGTCCTGAATGGAAAGATACCTTTGCCATTGATGACAAAGGGGGAGAGATTTATCAGATGTAGAGGACAGAGGCATTGTTCCAAAGGAAGCGTTGTCACAGAGATGCATGCATGGTTCTAGGGGGAGAATGACAGATATGATTTGAGTATTGCAGGGACACTCCTCACTGATGTTAACCCTTGAAGAAAGTTTGGTAGCGAATTTTGGTAGCACAAAGGTTTGGGTAATGGACCCAAGTTTGTTTGATGTATAATAGTATGAGTTTTGATATATTTGTAGGTAAAACTATTCTAGATGGATAATAAATGTCATGCCATTTATGGTGGTATGTGGAACGTCACATAACTCCTCACGGTTTGAGAGTTATGGCNTTTGGGTAATGGACCCAAGTTTGTTTGATGTATAATAGTATGAGTTTTGATATATTTGTAGGTAAAACTATTCTAGATGGATAATAAATGTCATGCCATTTCTGGTGGTATGTGGAACGTCACATAACTCCTCACGGTTTGAGAGTTATGGCCTTACGAATTTGGAGGACCCTCATATGTTGTCTTGAAGCCCCAAAAGGTCAAAGAAGTCAAAGTGCTTGCAAAGAAGAAATTATTTAAATAATAAAGTGAAGTAACAAAGTCAAAGAGGATTATTTAAATAATAAAGTGAAGTGACAAAGTCAAGGATGATTATTTAAATAATAAACTGAAGTGACAAAGTCAAGGAGGATTATTTAAATAATAAAGTAAATGAAGAATTTTCTAATTATGGAAAGTGGTTAGAAGTGGGTTAGCCCTAAAATAAGGAAATTCGATTAGATGGTTAAAAGGTAACCCCTTGAGAAAGCTACATGAAAGTATAAATAATAGGTAAGACTCTCTCATTTTAATCAAACTTGAACATATTGAATATCTACAGGCGATTGAGGTAACCAAAGGATATATAAGTTTAATTTTAGGGGGAAGGTGAAGTAAAGAAGGCTGAAATTCAAGGGAGGAAAACTTATTTTGATGATGTTTTCTAAGGTATGTTATTTACAAGTCATCTCACCGTTTTCCCAATAACATTTTTTCTAGGATGATTCAGATTGTGAAATTGGGAGACCATTGAGAAAACATATCCAAGTAGTTGTGGTACGAATTTCAGCTTGTGGGTCATTGTATTTTTGGAGTTACACTCCGTGGAAAATAGGGTTTGTGGCTAGTCATGAAACTAGTTTAAAACAAGTGTTTCAGGTAAAAACGACATAACTTCTTCATAACAGATCCAAATCYAGTAAGACAAAATGTGTTGGTTAGAGCATAGTATGTAATATTTTGTGTAAAATTATCAGATCCATACAACAAATATTCTGTGCGGGGCACACTCTACC
The DNA here is from genome assembly GCA_032191745.1 of Picea mariana. NCBI lineage: Eukaryota > Viridiplantae > Streptophyta > Pinopsida > Pinales > Pinaceae > Picea > Picea mariana. Next base: position 26,996 of record JASDQU010171738.1, read on the forward strand.
AGTTCTCTCTTTAGAATAAATCARAATTCAACAAGGTATGTCATTTTTGCTATAACACTTTTTCTGAGAGGTTTCAAGTAGTGACACCTGGAGGAATTTCATAAAACACACTGAAGAACATTGTGTACTATTTTCAGATCTTTATTCATTACATGTACATAGTTATGATTATTTCAAGTTAGGGTTGTTGACTAATCCAAAACTAGTCATGTGAGACTAAAGTAAAGTTTGATGAAAATGCTAGTCTCTTGTTGTTAAAGTTAAGGAAGGTTTGCAGGTTGAGGTACAGGTTGGTGCATGGTTGATGCACTTGTTTATGCTACAAGTTGACTACAAAGTGTTTGGTACAGATTGGTGCATGGTTGATGCACTTGTCTATGGCACAGGTTGATTACAAGTTGAGGTACAGGTTGATGCATGGTTGATACATGGTTCAAGTTATTGGTATAGGTTGTTTGGTGCAGGTTTACAACAGTATATCTCACAGTGATAATGTGACAGTAGTTTCATCATTCTAATTATACGTCAAAGCGGTTGGACGGAGAAAGGATAGGTGGTTATAGCCTCCTTCGGGTTGTAGCTAGAGAATTGGGGAGTTGGAACTTCCCTCAGGTTGTAGCATGAGAAACTATGGGGTTGGAGCCTCCTTCTAGTTACAGTTGGAAAACAAAGGAAGTTGGTGCTTCCAATGAATGTAATTTTTCAAAACATATAAGAAAAAACATTTTGTGGTTTTCTCTCACTTTGGGTTTCCATGTAAAAACACTGGTGTACTGTGTATGTGTATGATTGTTCATTTGTGCATTGTTTATTTACTCTGCAAATATTGGATGATAACGCTACATTGATATAACACTTGCATTATATGGTTAAAAATGATTACATTTCTCTATTACAGATTCACCCCCTCTCTCAGTAATCCAACAACACCTCACTACCAAGCACTAACCCTTATATGACGTCATGCTAAAAAATGAGACCTTTTGTCTAATGGCTTGAACAAATTGGATGACCATTGTCTTTTATTGTTAACTGGGTTTGTAGTGTCGGTCTGAGAAGTAGACATGTTTAAAGGAAGTCTCTTTCCAAAGATTGACTTGACAACAGGAGAATTTGTAGGAGGCTTCCTTCTGAAAGCTAGAGGAGGATTATTGAACCTCCTTTTGGTTTGTGGAGTCGCCAGATAGTTTTCCTGAAACTATCAAAGAATAGGGGTATAAAGTCTTAGTAGAGTCGCCGGGTAAGCTTGTAAGAGAAAAGTCTTTGAGTCAAGGCTTACCAAAGGATTTGTCGTTGAGGAAGATTGACTCAGTGTTCCCCAGCAACGACGCCAAAATGTTATCGCTCAATTTCTAGTTTAGGTCATGGACTGGAGGATAAGGGTCAAACCGGCGTAACAGGGACCTACCCCACCCAATGGGGATGTCCTTTCTATTTAGGGTGGCTAAGCCCAAGGGAGACGTCCCTGACAATCTGGGGTTTGAAAGGAAAAGGCTTAAAGGATTAAGGAAAGTTTCCCTTTCACAGATTATTGCCCAGAAGATAGTCAAGTAAAGAATAACCACAGAAAAGGCACCTACTTACGAGACAAGACAACAATGAAACTAGTATGTGCAATAGTGGTTAATACTTCATAAATCAATGACTATCAAAATTTAACGTATATGAGCATATACAGCAGTAATTATTGACGAATTCAATCATTGCAATAATGACAATAGCTATATAATGTTACTTGTCAATAAACACCAGAATAATATGGCATCAAATGAAAATGATCAATTCTTGAATTAAATCAATGCATCAAAAGTCATTAGTTGCTCATATATAAGAGGTTGTTGCATCAATATCCTAGAGATGACGTCAACTTCTTTTAAGGTTAGTATAATAGACAAAGAAGGTCAACGTTTTACTAATTAGTCAATGAATATCATCAATTTATCAATGTCTATCACTAGATGACCAAGCCAACAGTATTTTCTATCAACAAAAGTTCAAATAAGGCATGATGTCATCATTAATTGCTAGGTTAGAAGGGTTGTTGCGTCAAGTATGACGTCAGCCTTGGTTAGAGACGTTAGGGTTAGTTAGGGTTTCAAATTTGAGAGTTTAAAAAATGATTTTGCACAACAAGCTCAATGTTGGAAAGAATACCAGTACCTTAGGGTAATATGGAGTCAAAAGTAAGGGCAAAATCTCAAGAGGATCAAAATTTAAAGACTAGAAGGTTAGGTTCTATGGTGCTGCAATGGCAGGGCCCTAGAATCAAAACCCTAAGGGAAGGAGGCTCATTCTGGTGTTGCTTAAGCAAAGCCTCATGCTCCTTCCTCTTTCTCTAAATACTCTTAGCAAAACGGCTAGCTTTAAAGTACAAGTCTAAGGGAGAAAAGTGTTGCAGGATCAAGGCTTTTCAAACCCTAAAAAGTTAAAACCCTAGGTATAGAGTTAACTAGGCGTAGGACGTCACCTTTCTTCAACCTATAACTTTAATGCTAACTCAGATAAGGGAGGATAAGTGTAGCAACGACTAGGCTATATCTTCATTTATCAATGGCTAAAACAAGTTTCTCAAGCATGGGGACATATAGCAATGACCTACTAGTGTGCTTGCTACCTAGGGTTTCAAGATTTAGCAATATAATAGCAATAATATAGCAAATGTAAGAAATTAAACCTACAACCATTCATTTAAGAAGTTTTGCATGAAAAAATTACTTACAAATCATGAAGAATGCTTAATCAAACCCTAGTTGTAAACCTTCCATGAGAGAAACACCATAAATGCTAAGAAGAATTCTCCAACAAGAGTTGCGCCTCACTTCCAAGAACAAAGATACCAAGCAAAAGACTAAAAGTTGATCTCTCACAAGAGAGTGAGTTGTGTTGTGTTTAAAATGAGGAGAAACGTCCTCTATTTATACCAATTCATGACCTTTGAATCAAAATTTAGGTCATTAAAATAGTCGACAAAGATGACTACCAAATTTACATTGTTTTTACATTAACTGCTAAAAATATGACATAATATGAGCAAAAAGAGGGACGTCAAGCCCTTCTGAGGGAAACATTGGCCCTTTTTGGGCAAATACAGCATCCAGGAACCAAACGTTGGCCCTTCTAGGGCTCCTCCAAGCTGCCACACGTGCCAAATAACCTTAGCACCCTACCACACGCTCCAGACAACATTCAGCTCTCTCAGGTGACGTCCTGTCCATCAAAAGCAAACGTTCCATCTGCAGTGGGTGATTCCCCCTAGGTCGGGCTCTGTTGAAGTGTCCTGGATGGAACATCCTTCTTTCTTCTCGTGCAATGGCTCATCATAACATTGTCCCGTCTCTGCCATCCCAACAACCATCTGATGGGCTCTTCAGCCCCATGGAGGTCCGAGCTAATCATATCCCCATGTGTACCGGTCCACTGGTACTTGTCCACCGGGTATGGTCCTGCACATCCAAAACTATGCCCTCCATGGGCTCTTCAGTCCTTGGGATCATAGCAATGTCAATCATATTTCATCATTAAATTTATCAAATACATGCATAAAACCCCTAGCATATCCTCTAAGAGCTCAAAGACATTGCACATATCTACTATACAAAGTTGAAGAAACAAACAGAATAACCTATTGGGCTAGTATCCACAAGAAAATGAGAGTTTCCATAGAAGATCATTCAAGCCATGTTCATGAAGTGATATGGTCTAGGGATGTCCAGTCATAGTAAGACCAGGGGTAGGTGTTGTCTGTGGGTGCCTTTGTAAGAGGTGAGTTGTACCCGTCATGGATGCACTTTTTCCAAGCCCCTNTGTGGGTGCCTTTGTAGGAGGTGAGTTGTACCCGTCATGGATGCACTTTTTCCAAGCCCCTTTATTGCCTTTATTATTTATTTATTGCTTTTCTTTCTTTTTACTTCAAGATCTGACCAGAGGACACTGCCTTGGCATGGTGACCAGAGCTGACAGTGTTACCCACTAGTATTTTCGCAGAAATGATAAGGTTGGCTCGTGATGAGACCCCCTTTCCCTTGGCCATGCAACCAAAGGTCATTGCCCTGGCGTGGTGACCAGATAATGGCAATGTCATACTGCTAGATACCTATGAACATAATGGGTCGGCTCGTGATAAGACCTCTCATCCTCTTGGTTAGGTCTTGTTTTATTATTTTTCTTAGGGTCCCTTTTGTTTCTTATCGAGAGGCCTTTTATTGCCTTCTCGGGGATCCCTGGGTGANCTAGGTTTTATTTCCTATGGCTCTTATCCTTTACCAGCTTCTTTTACCCCCTGGGCCTTTAGCCCCTTCTTCCCACAAGACAAATTGTAACCCTCAAAGGTCATCCTAATGGTCGGACTAGGGGAATGAGATGGATGTATGGGAGATAAGATGTAAAGTGATAGAATGGTGGGAGCGGACGATGGCTCTGCAAATCCCCCTTGGTGGCTAACCAAAACCCATGAATACAAGCTTGCTAGGTCACCCTATTAATCCCCCAAACAATGGTCAAGTGGATTAGTGTAAGATCCAAGCAGTTATCAGAAATGTAAGGAACCTGATGCATATATAACAAGGTTATAACGATCAAACATGACACATAGCACTATACCTTGGACCAATTACCTCATGGAGCAAGATTCTTCTCTGATGCAAGTCCAAGCCGATGGTAATGGAAGCTGTTGCTACTGACAGGACAGGTCTGGCGAAGAAGAAGAAGGATGGGCCCTCCAGGGCCATGCTCAGGTCAATCCTGCTCTCGGTACTCCATGTCTAGGACCTGTGGGCCTCAATACATGATCTCCTAGTTATCCCTAGAAAACGGGGATAACAATCCCCTACCATAGGGATTACTGAGGAGATAATGTCTCAAGGCCCACAGGTCCTATACATGAAGTGTTGAGTTCCGGATGACTTGAGCATGGCCCCGGAGGGTCCCTCTTTTCTTCAGTGGTGCCTATCCATAAACAAAAACATCATCCATCCCACCAGCCTAGTCTTGAAGTAGCGGTAAGTCTTTCTCCATAAGGTAATTTGTTCGGGTATCATGATATGTGTCAATATAATTCTTGAAGCACTTGAATATATACATTGAATTCTTCTTCATTTCATAATGTTTTCTTGGAAATTATGCTCTTTGAGTTGTTCATACCTGGAAGGGTGACATGATGCCCTAGTAAGTTTATATCCCTTTAGGATGGGTTGTCACTGGTTGGGTCTGTGAAAGTTCATCGTTTGTTCCCTCCATACTTGCCACTTTCAATCTATATTCCTCTCATCTCCCTCTACCTTCGTTCGAGCATTTGGATTTTCCACACTAGATAGGGTTGTACCTTTCCTTGTGGGAAGAAGGGGCTAAAGGCCCAGAGGGTAAAAGTAATTGGCAAGAGTTAAAAGCCAAAGATGAAACCTTGGAGATGCTTCACACAGGGATTCCTGAGAAAGCAGTAAAAAGTTTCTCAGTAAGAAAAGGGAATCTATAAGACAAATAAACACTCAAGTTATTAGTTGGTGGATAAGAGGTTTCATCACGAGCAACCCTATTATGACCATGGGCATGTAGCGGTATGCCACTACCATTTATCTAGTCACCAAACCAGGGTAGTGGCTCTTGGTGGCATAACCAAGAGAAAGGGCTCCCCTCACGAGCCAACCTTTTCATCTCCGTGTAATGTTTGTGGATAGCGTTGTCACCTATGGTCACCAAGCTAGGACACTATCCCTCAACTCTTCCCTTGAAGCATAAAATCGAAAGATAAAAAAAAATGAAGCTAAGAATAAAAGGTAATGAATGGGCTAGGAAAGAATGGCATCTATTACAAGGTCCAACTCACCCTCTACAAAGGTACCCAAAGGTAATATTTACATTTACATGTTATCACTGCACCCCATTCCCAAACACTTACCCCATGCCACCTCATACAATTACATGACCTGCATTGGTTTTCACCCAGGAAACACCTCAAACTTAAGGAGGATTACCCCAATAGGACACCGTGAGACCTTCTCCAAACTTGACTTGTTAAATTTCATAATGTCTTTCAACATTTTTCTAGGTAAAGGGGGTTTGATGCACATGTTTGGGTAATTTAATTATTTGATGTGATTTACGTGTTATGATCCTCGTGACTTATGAACCCCAAGAGGGCGTGCTTGTTTTTGATCCAGTGCCTTTCTTTGTGGACAGGTACACGTGAAGGAATGATTAGCTCAGACCTTCATGGTGATGAAATCCCACAGATAGATGTTGTAACCCCATCCAAGGGCAACAAGACATCATAGATTTACACCAAGAAGAAAGAAGGATGTCACCTTGGAGGCACCCTAGTAGACCTAGACCCAGGGTGATCTTTCTCTTACACATGGATGTTGGCCCCGAAGGGCCCATGACATCATCATCATGACCCTGGACGTCATCCAGAGCTAGGGTTTGAATTTTGGAGGCAGTTGTGAGCTAGGTGGCACATGTCGACATCATCTAGAGCCTTTGGAGGCCAAATGTTCTGCATCCCGAGCCCAACGTTCCAACCTAGGGGATCAATGTCAGTGGTCACCCTAGAAGGGAATAACGTCACCCATGGAAGTGTTTTTAAATGCTAATTAATTTTATTTATGTCTAAATTGAATTTATTTGTAAATTGGCCAAGTCGATCTTTATTTGACCTAAAATTAATAAAAGATCACCAGTTTTGTATAAATAAACATAATGTACATTCATTTTCAAATCATAACTCCTCAGACAAGAAGGAGTAGCCTGAAATTTGCACCCTATTTGTGTTGGAGAAATTTATATTTTCGACACACTAGTTCAGTGGGAATTAATTGACTAGTTTTATTTTAGACTTTCTAAATTTAGACCATCACTATTATGCATGCATTCCTAAGATAGGATGTCATTGCCTATATGAGTGAAAATCACTCACTCATTGAATAGATCATAATATACATTAATTTTTATTCTTCTAATTGTATCTCTCTTTCTTTTCTTGATAAGCTTTGTTTGTGTATGCCTTAGCCAGGTCTCCTGTGCAGGTTTCCATGAAACACTGACATTGTATAAGATTCAAGCTGCTTGGAGAAACCCAGACAATCTAGAGAAGAGCAAAAGAGGATTTCATTATTGAGTAAACCTAGTTTTTTCCATCATCGCAACCTATCCCTATTGAAAGGTGTGACAATTGGAATCTTCGCAGCCTATACACAGCTAAGGTGCAACATCGTCACACTATACTCTTCACCAGGGTGCAACGATTCAATTTTTCACAATCGTCGAACTTTATCCTTTTCTAGAGTACAAAGATTCAACATAGTTGCACTGTATCCTTCATTGGGGTGCGACAATTCACTCTGCCCTCTAGAAAATTGG
>JASDQU010171740.1:5606-21051 GCA_032191745.1 Picea mariana
TCATAACACCATGAAAATTTGAGTCAAATCTTCATATATTAACTCAATTGATTCTGTACATGGGTTCTTCTCTACATCTCTCTACTACAGCTCTCCATCTTATGAAAGTCTGGATGATGATGATAATGTTACAATGATACAAGGGTGAGGGTGTCTATATCCGTTTTCCCTCCTACTTTCTAAATTGTCTAATCTATGAATTCAAATCTACCTACTTTCATTAATAGACTTAAATACCTAATACATCTGACAGATGAGAGAAAATCACTCACGATCTGTTCACAACAACCAGATACAAATGCAAGTATGCTTCTAGCTATTACATTAATATCCGCTTCTTAATTTTTCAAAAACATTTCAAAATGTGTAAAATGTGTGCTGCACTTTCCAACTATGTTTTTCCTTCATGCTCGCTTGGCTGGCTTCTTACGATGCTCCTACATCAAATGTGGAGGATTCTTATCAGTTTGTGCTGAAAGAAGAGGAGAAGCTGACCAGCAAATAGAAACAGTGTGTCACACACCCACTACAGCATAATAAAATTTTCACTCTTCTTCATGGGATAGAATCCCCAAAATCCTACGGGGGCCTAGTGCAGGCTGGTTCCCCCCTTGTCCACCTCCATGTGATCGTTGGTTATGGCCACAGGCCAACCAAACTAGGCATCTACAAACCCCGAAATGCCAAAGTTCTGAAATATTGAGACTGTAGCCCCACTCCAACAATACGTCGCGTTTCACGACTTTGGGAGTTCCAACACAAAGCACCCTGGTTCCTTGTCCTCGAAACTTCCGAAATCCTGAACCTCGGTATGCTGAAACCTGTCTCTATTTTGTGACCCAGCACTATTCCTCCAAACGCTTTCAGGATTTCAGGTTTCAGGACTTCGCGAATCCTGTTGCTCCAATTCCTTGTCCTCTCGTACTCCCGGTATCCGAAGTACCGAAGTGTCGAATCCTGAAATTCCAGTTCTCCTTCTCCTAAGCGACATCAACAGCTCAAAACCTCTCCTGATCCAACAACTCAGATCCTTTCAGGGTTTTATGGGTCAAGAGTTCAGAACTCTTACCTCTTGTTTTATTGGTAACCGAATTACCGAAATCTCCTTTCAGGGATTTCCTCGAAACCTCAACCGCGTACACATTTCGAGACTTTGGGATTTGTGATTTCATGAATCCATCACAACCAAACTCTTGGTCCTTCAACCTCCTTGTTAGAACCCTATATAATAGGGAAATCAATATTCTAACCGATATCTATTTCTGGCAGAAAGCCATGCAATTCACCAATCATCACCAATCATCTAGTTGACTGCAACATCGTTAATGCAAACAATAAATTTGATTTGATCATGAAAGGTTTCCTTTTTGACCAAAACAGAGCTTTCACTAGCTTAGAAGGTGAAATTATAACCAATTAGTTGTTGAAAAGAAGAGCTTTCATCAGCTAATTAGCAAATCTTAAGGCGAAATAGCTGGTCAAACCTAAGACAGGCAGCGAAGGTGTATTTTTTTCTAGATCGAAGTTTTTCTCAACCGAATCTCTTGAAAATGCAAAATTGGCAAAAGGCTATCAACACCTCTTCAAAGATGTATTCTCCATTGATTTCGTAGAACAAATGATGGCTACATGTCGTGTTCCTAGATCTATTTTGGTAAAATTCTTCATCAATGAATGTGGTTTAAGAAAGATTATGGCTCTGACCAATCTTCAGTCCTCGAGCCAAGCACCTGCATCAACAACAACATCAGTAGTTAGCATCGCCTACCACAAGACAACAATACAAACAAATCGAAGGAGGGGCCCAGAGCAAGAACGCCAAACACCAAAGCAGAGTCATAAGTGTTTCGAGCGCATTGCTCACATTAATATGCATTATAAACAACAATGTATATAAACTAGAACCATTGTAACCAAATCCATGGTGAATGCAGGATAACTCTCACTACTGTGAAAATAAAAAGGCCCTCCAAACAAAACAAAGTCAAACCCTCGCGCTGACAAAACAAGTGTCAAAACCTCAATCTCATGTGTCAAGTGCCAAGCCTAGAAAAGATTGCATTAGTGATAACTAGATCAATCAGTTAATGGCACCCACAACCTAGCATGTGAATGTCACAAGTGGCAAAAGTGTCCAAAGAATGAATCAGGTGCCCAAGTGACCGCGCAGGTGTCCAAAGGGCATGATCTTGTTGTTGTAATTGTCGATTCTATTGAAAGTGTTAAAGGGAAGATGGATGAATCACATTCATATCACCAAAGTAAAGTGCTTGAAGGTTAATTTTTGAAGGGCAGAGCGATGACCAAACCTCCATTTTGTCAGCAAGACACACGTCATGTTCTTATTCAATATCGGCATCACAAAATGGTAATATGAAACCACTTATTCACCTTGCTGATGAGCTAAAAGATATTGCCATATTTGTAGGTGTTGACATCTGTGTGCCTAAGTATCGATGGAAATGATTTATGTTGATTGTTGAGGTATTGAACTGATGATAAGACATAAATCATTATGTGGCAAAGATTTCCTATACTTCAGGCAGTGGTTAGAGGATAGATTCTCTAGCTAGTAGCAAATCCAACAACCTCAAGCATTCGACTGATTCTACATTTATTTGTTTTGATTCTGTTAGAGTTTATTTGCCATCAAATCTTAACAACCTCTAGTGTTCGAAATGTTCAAGCAGTTCTCTGGGCATGGAATCAAATGCAGATGGATATCCCAAGATTTTAGGAACATATCGATCTTTTCAATATCAAAAGGAATAGATGGCAAGTTCAACTCTATCACTCAGAATTCAAAACAAGAAAGCAGGGAACTTGTGAGGGGGTGGTAGCCAAATCAAATCCCATTTTTTCAGGCTCTTCTTAACAGTTAAAGAATAAGGTTAAAGGATAAAGAATGAGATAGGTGGAAGAGTATCTCTATTTCCTAGAGAGAGGACAAGTAGTCAAATGGACAAGTAGACATTAGTCCCATAATTCAAAGTATAAGCATCGGCATCTTTCTAGCAAATTCGTGAAAACCAAGCAGTAGTTTCCAAATTTAAATTTCCTTTAATTTACTGTTAGAATCTGTTTTGTTTATTTTAAGAGACAGTTTACATGTGTCAATCATTGTGACTGTTTTCTATTTTTAGAAAGCAGAAATTAGAGCCTGAGCCTTTTGAAGGCTGAGGCATTTTTTCCTATATGAAGACACATGTAAAAGAGGCAGGGGGTTCGACCTGTGAGTGGTGGATTCCTTTTTGTTGGACCATGGGCCTTGCCATTCCAGAAAGTTTTTCTATACTCTCAAATGATCGATCAGTAATAGGCAAGTTGTTGACAGGATTCTTGTGTGGAGGTGTTGGTGGCGTTTCCTTTTCTCTGTTAAGTGTTTTTCCAGTTACCATACCACTTGTTTTCAAATTCTTATTGTCAAAGGATAGTAATAGAGAAGAATTTATTGGTGAAATACTCTTCATCTGATCTTTTGGTAATATTCATGTTTCTCTTCTAAAATCTCAGTTTAGGAATTCTTAAATGCTCCTTTGCTTGACTTTTTCTCCTCTACTTTTTCCTCATTTCACACCATTAAAACTTGATTCAATCCAACATTTCCACTACCTTGCCCTATGTAAGAGTTTTTTCTAGATCTGAGAGTGAATCATATATTTAAGTGCATACGCCATTTTCCCAATGGCCCTCTTTGTGGTCCCAAACCAACCATTTAAAACCCAAAAACTCCAATCCCTCATAACTAGCCTAACATCCTATTCCAAACCAAGCTAAATCATATAGAGAGAGCCCTCTCTGAGTCTTGGAGGGCTAGATCTGAGACTCCAAGAGGTTGAAACAGTTACCTCTGTCAATTTCTCCCTCAGCCTGAGAAATTACATAGTGATAACAATCCCGGTATCTGAAACCCTGATGGGTTTGGATCTCTGCCACGTGTCCTCTAAAATGGACAGTCTCGATGCTTTCATTGTTTCACGTACTGAGAGTTTGAAACTCTCGATACCAAGACCACATCCTCCTCTACATCCTGAACTCTGAATAGACGAAATACTGAAATCCGATGGCTCCTCTCCTGTATCGGGATTTCGCGAACTGAGATTTCACGATGTAGCGACTCTACCATTCTAGTCCTTCAACCTTTCGGTATATGAAACCCTGATGGGTCCAGATATCTGCCACATGTCCTCTTAAATGGACAGTCCTGATCTTTTCGGGACTTTGATGAGTCCTCACCTTTACGTATGTAAGGGTTAAACCTCGTGCAACTTCTCCTGGATTTGATGGCTATCGGCTATCCATGAGAGATCTGATGGTAGCTATAGCTCCTCCCTGAGCTCACGCTTTCTTCCTTTTTCCTTGGAAGATTTCAAAATCTCAAAGGCCTCAGCCTTTGCTTCCTCTACAAGCCTTGATGGTTTTGGGCCTTGCTTGCGTTCTGAAGGCGCTATCCCTCCTGAGCTTAACAGGCTTCATTCTCCACAGGACTCAAAAGGATTAGGAAGTTTTACATGTGTACATGAAATTGTGTCCACGGTCGACGAATGCATAGTTCGTGACTCGGGCTTATGCCACCATAAGACACAAGTATTTACAGGTATAAAAGCTATCCTAATCATATGCTTTCTTACTGGCCTAATTATACAATAAAGCAAAAATAAGGGGGATATAGTATATCCATTAAGAAATATGCCCGATTCCTGCAACATACACAGTATAGCCAAGTCATACACAGTTACACATAAATTACACAGGCTAAGAAATCACTTATCTTTTACAGGTTGTCGCCAACCAACTGACTGTGGGTGTTCGTCCTTCCACCTAACCATAGGCTCAGAGGCATTCAATATTAGCACTCTGTCCACCCCCGTGCCAAGCCATGATATCACCAGGTAATTATCACAGTTCTTGAGGGTTCTCTCTCTGTTTCATCTTCTATTCGGGTCCTATTTTCTGCAACTTAGATCTTTCTCACTTGGTTGTGGTCTTGGTGAGGTTTCTTAGATGCTCTTCGGCATCAAGCTCATGGCCTTCTGTTTCTGATTCACTGGAGAGCTTCTCGCCTCTCCCTTGTGAGCTTCTGCCCTCGTCTCTTGTCTGGTGTCTCCCTCTCTTACTGCCTCCATGTGTATAATTGTCACCTTCCTTCTATTAGAAGGAAACTCGGGTCCACCTGGTCTGTCAGACCCTGTGGTACTTTAGGATGACTTCCTGTAGCTAGACCATGCTCCCATTCATGGGGGTGGTTGGTAGTTCAATCACTGGTCCTTGTCTCATTAACTGATTTCTCTCCCCTAGTGATATCATGGCCAGTACTTTCAAGGCTTCACCCCCACAGTCAGTTATTGGAAACTCAAACAATAATACATTTACATTTTCCTCATTCATTAGCATGGTAATTCCTACTTTATGATTAATTACAAATTGGGGGAAACAGGGTGTTACAATTCCCTCTCCCTTAAAGGAGCACCGTCCTCGATGTTGTTCCTCAAAAACACCTGTCATGCCTTTCTCATTCAGCCACTTCAGAAGTCTTGACCTTCATCCTCGGTCAGTTCCTTTTTTTGGATCTGAGTCTTCATCATCTGCCTTTAATAATTCTTGGAGACAAGTGTATTAACCACAATTTTGTGCGAAAACATCTTACTGTTGTTCAAAATTCAAAAAGGAAAATTTCATATTCTAGCACAATACTTATCTGTGTAGTTTGTGGATCTATATCCACATGGTAGTTTTGTTATCCATGCTCATCGCTTTCCTAGACGTACCCATTGGGTGCATGATTCCAATTCAATAGTTCACAAGAGCTATCATGATTTCATTTTCCTTTCCAAGGTTTTTTCGCACAGGAAACTACCCACTGTGTGCATGATCCCAATAGTTTACAAGAATTAATAAGATCTCCTCTTCCTTGCGGTCACCCATCCTCTAGGCCTAGGCTTAGGCATCCCCTTCACTGTTATACAGTCCCTCAGGCGATCCATCTTTCCCTACCGAGGTTTTCTCACATAGGAAAATTTTAGAGACTCTACCAAGTCTTACAATTGAGGGATCCCTCATAGTTGCTCTGCCAAGGCATCCCTCCAGCTTGTGTTACCTCAACATAATTTATTTCAGGTGATCATGAATTATCACAGGGTTCTCATGGTTTGGCATTAGACCTTTTTCATCATCTTCAACTTTGATAGCCTTCATCTGTTCCTTTCTGGACAAGTCTTTTCTTCCCACCTGTATCACAAGTATATAAAATTCATGAGACATCATTATAAATTTTAACTTTCAGAATTTTATTGCAAATCTGTCACCCACGGATTTTCCAATCTCGCGACTTGTTTTCATATTTGTTCCGCACATGAACCAGATTCATAAATATGGGAATTTCCTTCCCATAACAGTTTGGCTCAGCAAGCAATTGGCCTTCCTTATGGGCTTACAATGCTGCCATATCCAAGACCCCTTTGATTCCTGCACTTTCCACTTCAATCGGCCAAACAACTTGTTATCTTTTCCATGCATATACATTTTATTGCACCTTTACAACATCGTCACAAAATTTTTAGAATTGTGCATACTTAACAATTAAATTACTTTCTCAAAAAGGGAAATACCATCCCTTGCAGTTTGGCTCAGCAGGCAATCGGTCTTCCTTATGGACTTACAACATTGTCATATCCAAGACTCTTTGCCTCCTACAATTCATTCTTTACACGGCCAAACAATTGTTAGTTTCATCTCAACATACCAAACTTTTCAAAACGTAGTTCAACATTTAAAAAGGGTTTTAACAATTGTGCCAATATCCATGGCCACATTCATACCCAATACATTCTTGCATTGTTTTTCAAGTTTGTCACACTTTATGACTGGTTCTTGGCCATGGGGTGTTGGAAGTTAACCAACCTTTTCCTCATATGGTTTATTCATTTTCTTTCATTCTTATAGTAGAACCATACTGCCTGCTATAGGCCAATCACGATCCCAAATCAATACACATGAACTCAAAATTTTCACATGAATGCCTTTACGCATTCCTTGATTGTCAATGCACTCATGACATATCAATTCATGAATTCTTCCAATGGTTATAAACAATGTTTACTACTAGAGGTTCCTACCTCCGTTATTCAGGTTCTTCATCCTGATTCATACCTTACTTGGGTATCCAAGGCATACAACTACCTTTCAAGTTTATGCATAACACTAAGAAAATAAAATATTTCATAAGGGGTTCCTACCAAATCCCTTCATACCTTGTGCTACTTAGGCACGAATATCTTTATACTGGTTCTTGGCTACTAGCACTCACTCTCTGATATTATCCCATCAGTGGTGCTCCATGTGGACTTTTAAAGTCCCTTCAATAATCGTTCCACAAGAACCTTCTCATAGTCATCCTTTGATTGAGGTTGCTCATCGTTGGCAATGATATTCCTCAATAGCTCCAATTCATTTCTATACACAGCATGCATCATCATAGCCACAATTACATTAGTCGTAATATGAAACCGAATGCATGTATCATAACGTTCGAACTCATAAACATCCTTAAATGTTTCCATAAGTGCAACACAAACAAATTTTGATTGTATCTTCAACAATACAATCCTTATTACTTGGGGTGTCAAGACCTTTTCGTTCATCAATGTACTAGCTTTCTCATCCCATAGAAAATGTAATGCACAGTAAGGAAAGAATTGAGGGCTCTCCCCTTCTTCAAATTCTTTCTACATCGCCTGGGGCTTTTCATCCCAGTCGAATTATCTCTAAGGTCTCTCTTCCTTTTCTTAATCACAGCTTTAACCAATCCTCATTAGTTAAACGTACTCATTTATTCATTTAATCATACTCAGGGGATTTACTTGTCTCTTACCAACTAGGGTTCCACAACTGCTCTTTTTCTGAGCAGCCTTGGTTAGTCCTCACTCTAACCCTTTTTTGGATACTGCAACATGATTTAATAACAACTCTTTGCTCATAATGAATCATGAACATGTGCATCCTACACACTTCCATTCGGTTATCAGAATGGTCAATATTCAGTTGTTAGTCTTCTATTAATTACATGATTCTTTCAAAATGTAATCCAGGATTCTTATATATATGGACATCCCTTGCAGCCCATTGTCCAACCTTCAACAATTGTTAGGGTTGTGACTCTGTCCTTCTGAAAAAGTCCTTACACAGTTCCTCCATCGGGAACTCCTTCAGCATGCAACTTCCTTGTTGCATATCCATCACTATTTGTGATGGCCTCAACATTGAGTTAGTTTTGGCTTTTTACTAAATATTCCTCTTAAGGAATATAAACACACATCTTTACTGTTAGGATTATTGAATTCAGATTCATTCACAATCCTTCTCATGTGATGCTCAAAGGTGTAATCATTTGTCTCTTATTATGATAAGAGAGCATCTTTTCTCATTTACCCTTTCATCTAATTATATTGGCACTTCCTGGGGAAATGGAATACATTCCCCTTAGGCTATTATTTGGAACAGAACTTTCATGACTCCCTAGAATGGAGTCAGCTATGCCTCCACAGTATTCCTTCATTCTTGGCAAAAGAAATACTAGCTTTATATTTCGCTCATCGGGAAAAACCATATTGTGCCTATAACTATACTCTTACATCATACGTGTGCATTACTTTGCACATTTAGTATCATTCATACCTTACTGGTATTAATATTAGGCTTCCTATTATGATGCTTCACACTGCATTCAACTCATGCGTATTCATCATACTAGCTCACGCTTTCTCCTCACGTGACCACCAGCGGTGACCATGATCCGAACTAAAAGGTGCTTTGCATTTCGCGATTTTGGGATTCTTGTTGCAAGGAACTCAAGTTCCTTGATCCCTGAAATCTGAAACTCGAAAGACCAAGGCTAAGGTTTTCTCGGTTCTTTTATCCACATGACCCTTTGCTTAGAACTTGGGGTCCACCATTTCCCAAACTTCTGATCCACGAGGGTCCTGCAACCTGGATCCCACGTTTCAGATCTCTCTGCTAATCGACGGTCCTGATCAAATCTTGGCTTTCCACCTTTCGGGATTCTAGAAAAGTCTTCACCTCCTAACTCCCTAAGGTCCAATTACATCGAATCTATGGTTCAGGTCATCCGCTAACCAACGACCTTGATTGAATCGGTGATTTACCTTGTGCGACCTTGGAAAGTCTACACTTCTATTTTCCCAATAGATAAAACCTCGAAGCTCTATATCAACGGCTTTCATTGATTCCAATCTAATAGATACTATTCTTCCTGAGCTTGTGAGTGATGAGAGGTTATCAACCTTATCTTCTCTGCTAATCCACTAGATCTAACGGTTCATAGAATTTTGGTATTCCTCCCTCCGAGAATTCCACCATCTGTTCAGACTCTCTATACCCGAAATGTTGAAATTTCAGATCAGATCAACGGTCACCAATGGATATCCACCCAACAGTTGTGATTATCTCACGATTTCACGTTTCATGACTTCGAGGCTTCTGTTATGAAGAACCTCGAATCCTTTGATCCCCAAAATTGTAAAATTTCAGAGTTCTCAATCTAACGGTTTTGATTATTCCACGGTCTGACAGCTCAGATCTCGTCGGGGTTTCTCATATTGAGATTTCACGATTTCGCATGTCACGAAGTTGAAATACCTTTCACCTCCGTTCTCCTGATCCCCGAAATTGTGAAATTTCTCTTTGGATGATCAATAGTTCAGATCGCTCCTTGATAAACGACTATGATGTTTTCGCAAATTTCTCATTTCTTCTTCCAAGCCCTTTTGTTTTGTGAAATTATGGTATCTCCTCGCAACTAATCAATGCACTACTTCTCCGAGATCAAACAACTCGAATCATTCTGGTTCTTTTTGAATGGATCTTGTCTCTTGATCCTTTCCAATCTTCAAAACTCTTTTCTGAAGGATTTCGCTCGCTCAATCCTCCATACTTGTTCTTTCTTCAAACTTCAATTTTATGCACTTCACCTTTGAACGCTTCAAGTCTTCAAAACTTAGAAACTTTTTCTAAGTATTTCCTCTCAAGACTTAAAACCACTACTCCTCCTGGTATACTCCGCGTTCAACCTCCGGAGTTTTCAAACTTTAACACAAGCTTGATTCTATACGCATGTTCGGCGTACCAAATTTCCCCACTATCTCTTATGAGCTTTTAAGTTACTTACAGGACTAATATTGTAGTCATAACTCATACAGATGTTACCCTCTCTTTATGGGAACAACCAAAAAGGGTCACTCTTAGGAATTAGCAACAGTCCCAAAGGACTCCTCTTAATCTTGCTTAAACAGATTATCCTTGTTGTCGATTCTAACCATTAAAGGTCAGGTAAGCTAACCCTATATATTTTCATCGGTCCTCTCAATCGTGAGGAGTTATATGCTCAGGGTATAGTCTTTTAATAATGCAGTAATTGTAACTTTCTAAGGATCCTACCAGTCCTTACCAGATTTCCTGAATCATGAAGGAGTTCTTCATTTAGATCTTAATTCGTACCTAACTAGCCATCTCAATTGCAAGAGACTCTACCTACTTTAGTAGGTAGCCATCGTCACACCATAACATAAGAACTCAGTTCATGTCCCTTGTTTGGCTCGTGCAGCTTCATAACATAGTTCATTCCACCTCTGTTATTCACACTCAGGTCTTATCAGTAATATTGATCAGTGCATTCCTACTCCTATAAGAGTAGTTACCATTTTAATAGAGGGATTAAAGAAATTCCCAATTTATAGTTTCATTTTGCGGTCCTTCTTATTAAAGAGAAAATGCAGATAACAATGTCTCTTTACGCGACTCATACATGAGACCAAGTAGGCCAAGTGTTATAACCATGCTCTGATACGAATTTTTCACACACCCACTATGGCATAATAAAATTTTCGCTCTTCTTCAAGGCATAGAATCCCTAAAATCCTACGGAGGCCTAGCACAGGCTAGTTCCTCCCTTGTCCACCAACATGTGATCGTTGGTTATGGCCACATGCCAACCAAACTAGGCATCTACAAACCCTGAAATGACAAAGTTTTGAAATCTTGAGACCACAACCCCACTCCAACAATATGTCATGTTTCGTGACTTCGAGAGTTTCAATGAAAAGCACCCCAGTTCCTTGTCCTCAGAACTTCTAAAATCCCAATCCCTGGTATGCCGAAACCTATCCTTGTTCTGTGACTCGACACTATTCCTCCAATCACTTTCAAGATTTCGCATTTCGGGACTTCGCGAATCCTATTGATCCAATTCCTTGTCCTCTTGTACTCCCGGTATCCAAAGTACCGAAGTGCCGAATCCCAAAATTTTGGTCCTCCTTCTCCTGAGCGAGATCAATGGCTCAAAACCTCTCTTGATCCAATGGCTTAGATCCTTTCAGGGTTTTATGGGTCCAGAGTTCAAAACTCTTACATCTTGTTTGCCCGGTAACCGAATTACCGAAATCTCCTTTCGGGGATTTCCCCTAAACCTCATCCACGTGCACCTTTCGGGACTTTGGGATTTGTGATTTCACGAATCCGCTGCGACCAAAATATTGTTCCTTCAACCTCTTGGTATCCAAAACCATGATGGGTTCAGATCTCTGCCACGTGTCCTCTGAAATGGACGGTCCCGATGCTTTCATTGTTTTGTGTACCGGGAGTTTGAAACTCTTGGTACCAATACCAAAACCTCCTCTATGTCCCGAACTTCTAATAGCTGAAATATCAAAATCTAATGGATCCTCTCCTGTATCGAGATTTTGTGAACCAGGAGTTCGTGATGCAGCGACTCCACGATTCTAGTCCTTCAACCTTCTGGTATCCGAAACCTCGATGGGTCTAGATCTCTACCATGTGTCCTCTTAAATGGACGGTCCTAATCTTTTCAGGGATTTGACGAGTCCTCACCTTTGCGTATGCGAGGGTTAAACCTCGTGCAGCTTCTCCTGGATCCGATGGCTATCAGCTATCCATGCGAGATCTGACGGTAGTTGTAGCTCCTCCCTAAGCTCATGCTTTCTTCCTTTTTCCTTAGAAGATTTCAAAGTCTCAAAGGCCTCGGCCTTTGCTTCTTCTACAAGCCCTGATGGTTTTGGGCCTCGCTTGCATTCTGAAGACGCTATCCCTCCTGATCTTAATAGGCTTCATCTTCCATGGGACTCAAAAGGATTAGGAAATTTTACATGCGTACATGAAACTGTGTCCACAGTCGACGAACACATAGTTCGCGACTCGAGCTTATGCCACCATAAGACACAAGTATTTGCAGGCATAAAACCTATCCTAATCATATGCTTTCTTATTGACCTAATTATACAATCAAGAAGAAATAAGGGGAATATAGTATATCCATTAAGAAATATGCCCGATTCCTGCAACATACACAGTATAGCCAATTCATACACAGTTAGAGATAAATTACACAGGGTAAGAAATCACTTATCTATTACAGGTTGTCGCCAACCAACTGACTGTGGGTGTTCGTCCTTCCACTTGACCATAGGCTCAGAGGCATTATATATTAGCACTATGGCCACCCCTGTTCCAAGCATTGATATCACCAAGGAATTCTTGCAGTTCTTGAGGGTTCTCTCTCTGTTTCATCTTTTTTTTGGGTCATGTTTTCTGCAACTCGGAGGTTTCTCACTTGGTTGTGGCCTCAGCGAGTTTTCTCAGATGCTCTTCGACATCAAGCTCGCGTCCTTCTGTTTTTGATTCACTGGAGATATTTGCGCCTCTCCCTTGCGAGCTTCTGCCCTCGTCTCCTGTCTGGTGTCCCCCTCTCTTGTTACCTTTGTGTGTATAATTGTCACCTTCCTTCTGTCAAAAGGAAGCTCGGGTCTGCCTGGTCTGTCAGACCCTGCGGTACTTTAGGATGACTTCTTGCAGCTAGACCATGCTCCCATTCATGGGGGTGGTTGGTAGTTCAACCACCAGTCCTTGCCTCATTAACTGATTTCTCTCCCCTAGTGATATCGTGGCCAGTACTTTCAAGGCTTCACCCCCACAGTCAGATATTGGCAACTCAAACAATAATACAGTTACATTTTCCTCATGCATTAGCATGGTAATTCCTACTTTATGATTAATTACAAATTGGAGGGAATAGGTTGTTACACAGCGAGGAAGAGGTAAAATCTTGATCCCAAGCAGAGGCAAGGAATTTAACCGTGACAAAGCACATCAGTCCAAGGATGAGGCTGAGAAACCACACAATCACTCAGAATGAGGAGGAAGTTCTAGAAGAAGACAAGATGGTGGAAGAAAATCTTCTAGAGGAAAAGGCAGAAGAGGAATAAGATGCTATACCTATGGAAAAACAGGACACATGTCTTGGGAATTTCCTGAGAATAATAAGGAAGGGGGAGAAGTTCACATTTCAGAAGCACAACAGAGAGATGTTGAAGCAGAAGGAGCAAAGGATGGAGCATCCTTGATGTTGAGAAAAATTCTCTCAAAAACAGAGGCAGAAATTGAGAAGCCCGTGAAGAGAAACAGTGTCTTCATGACATCTTGCAAGACTGAGGATAGAGTGTGCAAGGTGATCATTGACAGTGGGAAACTGATAACCTAGTATCGATAGAGATGGTGGAGAAATTGGAGCTGAAGACAACTGCACATCCAAGACCATACAAAGTCTCATGGTTGCAAAAAGGACACCATGTAACGATTACTAAACAATGCCCAGTTGAAATTAAGATAGGAGGTTATAAAGACAAAACCCTATGCGATGTAATTCCCATGGACGAATGCCATATTCTGTTGGGAAGACCATGGTAGTTTGACAAAAATGTCATTCACGATGGGAGGAAAATTACATATACATTAGAGAAGAATGGTAGAACACATATGTTGCTGCCAATAGAGGAGAAGAGAGTGAAAGAAAAAGCCAACACCAGCATACTTCTCATGAGTGGGAATGATCCCTAGGATCTTTTAAATGATTATGGTTGAGTTTTAATCTTGCATGTATTCATTAACCATTTGAGAATTTAATGAAAGAATGAGGAAAGAAGAGGATTTATAATAGTCAAATACACATATGCAGATCTGAAAAGAATAATAAACAGCAAACCATAAGAACGCAGGTTGATAACGGAGTTCGGCACAACTTTTGCCTACGTCTCCGGGTCTTTTCTTTGTGGGAGAGGCTTTTTTATTTCTGCTCAAGTGCTCAAACTTACATCTCAGCAATTCCAAATGGCTACAAGACTAATCTGGTCTTGTTGTCCCAGATCTCAAGAACCCTGCAAAAGAAACGACATGCAAAACTGATGCTCCAAGCTCCCAGAAACTATCCGACAACGTCTCCACCTCAAAGGCTTCCCTGCATCAAACTGACTTTGGCTTGGCTTTCCTTCAGCATAACTCTTCTCTGAATGACTGTCTTTGGCCTCAAACAGGCCTGGTTTATATAACAATGGAGTTGGTTTCACATCCCCAACTTCCTCCAAGAATCTGGCCTCCAAAAATGCCCAATATCCCCCAAAAATGGAAGAAATCCATTAAAATTAGGCATAATAATAATTAAAAAACCAAACTATAGGTTTAAAAACCCAAAATAGTTACAAATCGGGCGCAAGCCCCCCGATAGGCGCGCTCCTGGTCACATGCATCACCTAGGCACATAGCCACGGGCTATATCCGCGCGCTCCGTTGATCGGCTCCGGGTCATGTGGCTGGTGAATAGGGCCACGGGCTTAACGGTGTAACCCCCCCGCGCGTATAGTTTGGGAATAGCTCGGTTCTATGGCGCATGCATAGGCCCATGGGCCATTCCATAAACAAATTTGCGCCCGACCAAAACTCCACCGTGGTTCCATTTGAATGGTCATATGGGTGTTGGCGCCGAGGGCTGGGGCTAAGCCCCAACCCTTTTTCCCGGCGGTCAAAACATATTTTAAATTCAAATACAAATCGTGTCGGTTGGTTACCAAGTTCTACCATGGGGCCAAGTGGCTAGCCCGACCCGTTAGTTCGTTCACCCATCGGAGGTCGCGGGTTCGACCCCCGGCGCAACCAAACTTTTGATATCAAAACTATAACCAATGAACCAATAATGGGGTGCCAGGTGGCAACCCTTGACTGGGCCACGTGGCACCCTTACCAACCAATCGAAGTTGGACACGTGTCGCGTGCTAATTGCCCCATGTCAAACTGTCGTACCACCACGTGTCAATGTTGTACTGCCACCTGTCATCCCACGTGTTTGCCCCGTCAGCGTGCCACGTCAGCAGATGACGTCATCCTGCCACGTGTCACCCTGTCAGTGGTGACACGTGTCACCTCTGTACTGGTCCAACCGTACCTCCAAACGGACAAATCCGCCTGACATGTGTTGCCTCCTGGTGATGCCACGTCAGTTGTATGGATATTCCATGTCAGTTGTACGGACGTGCCACGTGGACTGTACGGACTGTACAGTCATCCCTCTTTTTTGCCTGTTTGACTT
>JASDQU010171741.1:3499-21051 GCA_032191745.1 Picea mariana
GTATGGTCCTAACCAATGCATTCTAATCTTTCCTGGGTGTTGAAGGGATTTGCTGTCATACATCAGTACTAGATCTCCTTCCTTGAAAATTTTCTTCTTGATGTGTTGATCATGCCAAGCTTTGTCTCTTGCTTTCTTCACTTGTTGGTCAATAGCTGATTCAGTCTCTCATGTACTACGCCTCGTTCTGTCATTTGTGTGATAGCTGCTACGTGCAAGCCGAGTACTAAATACTCTAATGACACTACTGCTTCTTGGCCATAAACCAGTTTGAATGTTGTGTGCCCTGTCATCATTTTTCATGTAGTCCTATATGCCCATAATACTGCTGGTATTTTGAGGTCCCAGTTGTCTCTATTGACATTACAAATCTTTGTTAGTGCATTCTCCAGGATTTTGTTGAAGGCTTCCACTGTGCCATTCGCCTGTGGGTGATATGGTGTGCTCTTCTGGTGATGGAATTTGAACTCTTCATTCATTGTGTGAATGGTGTTGTTTATGAAGTGTGTGCCTTGGTCACTCATCAAGACTCTTGGGAACCCAAATATCGTGATTACTTGTTCAAACAAAAAGTGTTTTGTTGTCTCTGCATTGTAGTCTTGTATTGGTGCGGCTTCTTCCCAACTTGTTAGATATTCTATCACTGTAATAATATAGCTTGCCCCTGTCCTTTTGGATGGTGGGTTAATTGGGCCCACAAAGTCTATTTCCCATTTGTTGAATGCCTGTAATGTTACTTGTGGCCATAGTGGCATCTCATCTCTTCTATTGGGTTTGTCTACCCTTTGACAAACATCGCATATTTGACAGTACTCCTTCGAGTCTCTATGGATCATTGGCCACCATAGTCCCATGCATAATACCTTTTGTGTGGTATATTTACCTCTGTAGTGCCCTCCTGCGATTCCCTCGTGTGATTCTACTAAAATTCTTGGTCTTTCGTGCTCTAATACGTATCTTTGAAAAATGCTATCTACACCCATTTTATATAAGTGTCTTGCAATCACTTGATAGTCGACCACGTGAACTACCAGATTCTTCTTCTACACGGTGGTATATTCTTGCGGCACAATACCTGTAGTCAAGTACTGAATGATATCTATGAAGTATTCATCAGTAATCTGTACTGAGAATAACCATGCATCCAGAAAGTTTTCTTCTACGTTCGTAGGTTCTTCTCCATTTGTGACCCTTGACAGGTGGTCAGGTCCTGCATTCAATTTTCCTGGTTTAACTATTACTTCAAAGTTGAATTCTTGAAATAACAGTAACCATTGACATATTATCCCCCCCAATACTGGCTCGTTGACTAGGTATTTCAAGGCTAAGTGGTCTGTGAACATATTAAAGTGGTTTCCTAATAAGTTATGATTGAACTTCTGTAGTGTATAGACCATGGTTAGGCCTTCTCTTTCTGTCATGTTATAATCCTATTTTGAGTCTGATAACTTTCTGCTTGCAAATGATATCGGGTGATCCAAGTCTCCCGCTCCTCGCTGTGCTAAGATAGCTCCAATTTCTATCGCTAATGCATCTACATGCACATGGAATGTCTTTTCCCAGTCTGGAAATACTAATATGGACGCAGTAACCATCTTTTCCTTCAAAATATATAGACCGTGTTGACACTCGTCATTCCACTGAAACTTTGTATCCTTTCGTAACAACTTTTCAATGGGTGCTATAATTTGTGCATATCCTTTGATGAATTTTCTGTAGTATCCTGTGTGTCCTAATGTCGCTCTTAGCTGACAGACTATTCTTGGTGCCGACAAGTTAACAGTAAATGTGATCTTTGCCGGATCGACCAATAAACCTTGTTTGCATACTATATTTCCCAATAGTATCCCAAATGGTGTTCCAAATATGTATTTCTTGATGTTTAATGAAATTTGGCACTATCTGCATCTTTCTAACATCATCCGTAAAACTTCCACATGGTTTTTCAATAGGATATATACTGTCTAATCATCCAAGTATACTTCTAGAAATTGATGGATGAATTCCTTAAATGTGGCAATGACCACTCTGGAAAACATTTCTGGTACGTTCTTGAGTCCAAACGGCATGACTATGTACTGATAAGATCCCCATTTTGTCGCGAACGTGGTCTTATGTCTATCTTCCTGTGCTATCTTAATCTGTTGGTAGCCTGAGAATCCATCAGTGAGTGAGTACGCTTCATGTCCTCCCACATTCTCTAGCACTTCATTTATGAATGATGTAGGGAACGGGTCGTGTAGGCATGCATCGTTCAACTTCCTCAACTCGACACATATCATGATTCCTCTTCCCTATTTCTTGTCCTGCACTACCATCGGACTTATCCATTCTGATTCCTCAACTAGTTCGACGATGCCGACTTTGAGCATCCTGTCTATCTCCTCTTTAACTTTCTATTTATATATGGGTTTTAGTCTATAGGGTCATTGTCTGATAGGTCTCGCATCAGGTCTGAGTGGTATATTCATTTCTCCTAGTTCTTTGACTATGCCCTTCATCTTTGTAAATGTTGTGGGAAAGAGGTCACTGTATTTGCGTAGAAACTCTGTGATAATTTCTACTGTTTTCTCATCCTGGTAGTCCCCAATGCTGGCCATTTTGGGCTGCTCCGCTTTCCTGATGTTAATCTTCTTTACCTTGAATGGCGCGGAAATGACTTCTGATTCTATGGGCGGTCCTTCTACATCTCTTTCACCTTCTGCTTCTTCGATCTAAATATCGCGCACATCATCTTTATCTGGAGCTTCTTCCTGTACATGGTAACATGACAACAGTTCCTTGACCGTCTTCTTATTTCGTTGTTGCTCTTCTGTGATAAATTCTATTTCCGGTTCTTTGATGTATATCACTCCGCTGATTCATTTGAGGGTTGTGTCTATGATGGGGTTTTATGTTCGAATGAGAAAGTGATTGTGAAGTTCTATTGTAATGTCCTCCATGTCGTAGTTTCTTTGTGCAATTATTGGTCCGTGTACCAATTCGCTGGTATGCCTTCGAGAGTGTCTATGAAGTGATGAGGGCATTCCTCCAGTGGTGTCATCGTCCACAATGTTTTTTATGCCTTCAAGTGTTACGTTGGTGTCCCATGTCCTTCATATTTATGTTGTTTGTTGTTTTTCTGTTATGTGCCAAACCTTATGGACAGTAACTGCTTACATTGATACCAGTATGTGATTGTCTCGTTGTGTGAACCCCACCATCTTGCGGGTGTGGCCTTTAGTGCTAAGTCCATTGCTAGTAGTCTCTGATTCTCAAAGAATTCATCTTTGTATTGTGTTAGGAATGTTTCCAGATCATTTAGTCCATGGAAACTGGGTGGTTCTCTGATTTCTATGCCTACCCACCTTACTGCGCGTTCTATCCTTGCACATCTTCTCGTGGATACTTCGTGTAGCCTCTGCTTCCAGTTTTCCAACCCGATGTCTGAGTTTGTTGCACATGAAGTAATGCTCTTCCAACTGAGTACCCCATCTGCAGTTGGGTTTATGTAATCCTCTTCGCGCGTAGTTGTTCTGTACAATTGGTCAATTTCCTCTAAGTCCAGACAAGTGGGTTCTACGAACCTCTCCCATTCTGATGGATCTAATGGCACTATGACCCTGTATTCTCTAGATTCAAATGTCATTTTCCTAGTTTTCAAATTGATTATGGCCTAGTTGTCAAACGCCCAATCCAGACCAAGCAATGTCGGGTAAGGTGTTGTGTCGTTTACTATTTCAATGACTTCAAAGTCTTCTTTCATGCACATTCCATCAAGATCTACTGTCAGTCCTTTCAGTCTACCTATTGGTAGGACTCTATGCTGATTTTCTATTTTCAATTGGACATTTGAGTATCCCAGTGTTGTCTCTCCCATGCATTGCCATGTCTTCTTTGGTAATACGTTCACTCTGGATCCTAGATCTAATATAATGTCTCCCATGTTGAAATCCCCAATGTTAGCATTCAGTCTAAATTCCCTACTTGTTCTTCTTCTTGTGTGTAGGTGGTTAACAATTTTTGGTTCTGGTTTTTCATCCGTCTCACTGCTACATTTCTCTAGTATATTTTGCAATATTTTCATAGATGATGGATCACTTAACACCTTCACGCATGATTGCAAAAAGCCTTTGATTGTACTTACATGTCCCATGGGCTGCATTTCACCAATATGATCCAATGATGGAGGCATATCATATTCTGATGTTTCCTTGTATGGTTGTGCAGTTGAAGTCGATGCTATGCCTTCCTTCTGAAATTCTTGTCTGGCCTCCTTAAATATCTCCTTTTCCTTCTGCGCGTCGAACTGCTTTCTTGGTTCAGTGTTCTTCTTTACCCATTGGTTCTGCGCTGGTTCCTGTCGAACTGCGTCATTTCCTGTTTTCATTCCTCCACGAATGACTATGTTGATGTTTTGTCCATCATTCCTTGCTTCAGCTGAAATCCACTGGACATTCTGATTGTCCTGGTTCCTCTTTTCTTGAATCTTTACTAGTAGTGTCAAGCATTCCTTTGTATCGTGGTCCGATGTGCGACAATACATATAAGTTGTTGGTGGAAGTGGACATTCCCATGCATAATGTCCCAGTTGCTAGCAATTGTGGCATGTGACTGGTCCTATGCCTCGTCCAAAACCTCCTCTGGCTCGTCCTCTTCCTCGGTAGCTTGCTTGATCACCTCTCGATGCGTTATACTATGATGCCTGATTGTACTGCACGATATTTTACTGGGGTTGTGTCGGGTTGTACTGTGGTTGCACGTTATTGTATGGTTGTTGCACAGTGTTGTATGGAGCTGGGGCCTGATGGAACCGTGGCGTTGCTTTTCCAGTCATCATTTTGGCCTGTACCCTATATGCATTTGATGTTCTTTCCCGCATCAACTCCATAGTTCTACAATATCTATTGTCATGGTCAACTGATTTGCAAAAGGTGCAGTATGAACTCTTTGGAACTGTTTGGTATTTCTACATCATCATGCAGTGGTAAGGGTCGTGGCCCAGTTTCTTGCATATTTCGCACTATATTCCTCCCATTGGTAATGGGTTTGGCACACCTACTGCCATACACTGTGCGAATGTTGGGAACTCGTTCTTGTGGTGTCCTTCCATCCTGCATGTGGTGCACCAAACAACTTCTCATTTGTCTTTGTTCTTATTTTGGTTCATCTGAAATGTTATATTCTTCAAATCCTCCTTCAGTTCTTTGATAGCTGGGTCCGTCTGCTAGTACTGATTCTCTTCCAGTTGCAAGGATGCCTACAGAGCCTCTACATGTGTCTGAAACTTCTGTTTTCATAAAGGATATTTTAAATGTGGTAGTAGTGAATTGAAAAATAGGTGTCGATGATGCATATCGGTCATAAGGTATTTGAGCTTTCCCTTCAAACGCTTGAATATCTGATCAATCTCCCATACAGATTCTCCTAGTTTCTATCTGATTTCGATCATCTTGTTCATGTACTGATCTTCTGAGCTCGGCTTCTGGAACTCATTAATTAGTAACTTCTTAATGTCGACTGGTGTGCTTGTCGTTCCCGGGGAACTGTTAGTGTCTAGACTCATGTACCATTCTAGTGCAAGGTCTCTTAGCGTAATTACTAGCTGTGTGAGTTTGGTATCTTCATTAGAGATCTGTTTTGCTTCCCAGATATTTGGACAAATGAACAAATGATTCTCAAGGTATTATGCTACTTCTCCCCAAATATCTGGTAATCGGATAGTGGGATTGTGTCTTGCCATTCTGAATACTGAACTACTATCTCCTCCGTGCGGTGTTGATACTTGACTAGTGTTGCCTGAACTGGCTCCTCCAGTTTTTGCTCCTTGTGTAGATGTGATTCTTGTTGTCAAACTTCCTCCGAACTTTGGTTGTCTAAATGGTGGTGTCCTCTTTGGTGTATTAGTCGCACATGGGTTTATGGGTTCCACACTGACATTAATATGGATACGATGGCTGCCTTCTCCTCCCTTTCTTGGACCTCTCACTTTCCTCTCATATGTTGCGTGCAGGATTTCCTCAATCTGCTCCATATCCTGGAGATCCTCTACCTCTTCCTCATCACTCACCAATCCTTGAACCCTCGCGGCTACAACTCTCTTCTTGGTATTCACCTTATATTGGTAGGGTACTTTGCTACACATCTTTCCTGATAACGTCAAGATCCACTTGATCTGGTCGTCATCCATCATGATCGGGTCCAAGGGTTCCTCCTCCTTCTCTCCTTTATCTCTACCTCCTTCCATTTGTCCCCTCTCTGTCAGTGCTTCCTCCTTTCCCCCCATGCACGCAGGGAAGTTTAGTTGTCTAATTCCATTGCCATTACACCTTTGTTATATAAAAATATCTTAATAGAAGTATACAGTGATCGAATGTACCTGCCTCGAGGTCCACACAAAACTTCTTTCTCTGCTGGGTTGTATGAATTCGCTATGTCAACTACAAACTCTGTTATGAACCCTGCAACAATACTATCAAGCCAAAATTCTACTGCGCGGGTGAATTTGTTGTCTACCTACTGTAACTGCTCAATCTGTACTGGAGTCCAATATAGTTGTGGAATCTAGTTCATCACATGGTTATCCTTCAATCTTATTATCCACTCCTGTAGTAGATGAGGAAAATCAAAGAAAAACGCTTCATGTAAATCAGTAAACACGTAGCTGTCCAGATATTTTCGAGGTATGATTCTAGGGTTTCTATTGTCTTTTTGTGCAAAATCTAGCTCTTTGGTTCTCAACCAACCTTCGATTTCTGCTTTAGTGGGGTTCCACGGTCTCAACATTCCCTTCTAGTGGCTCATTTCTATCTTCTTTTATTCGTTCTCTTCTTGCTCAGTCTATCTCACTTACTCGGTCCTCTCTCGTTCCTACCAACACGACAACAAAACCATTTGTTGGTTACTTCTCTTCTTTCTTGTCTACCGTCTGATTTATTGACCCAGGGTTCATGTCTTTCAAGTTTCCAACAAAGCCTCTAAAACTATCGGCCCTCCCAGTGAACCAAAAGGCAACACAATGCACAAAATGTGATACACAGTCTCAGTCGAGATATATTTAAATGGGTGGTTGTAAGACTTTGGTGTTTATAGCCTAGAATTGAGTATGAGATAGGGGTTTAGTATTCAGATCCATATACTATAAACCATAATGATATCTTGCTATTATTCACGATTAGGCACTGTCTTCACAGTTATTCCCTTACCACGCCATGTATTTCATAACAATATAATAACTCATTCATTAAGCACAACCATTAATTGCTAAAAGAAAGTAAAGACATACATGCATTCATCATATTACACATGTATTATCGTGGTTTACCCCCCCGGGCTACGTCCGCAAAGATTTGACTCTTGGCTCTTTTATTATGGTAGTTCTGCATCTCCAGCGCCACACGCTTACAATTCTCATTAGATGAGTAAGATCTATGTGAGGTGACCTAGATTGCACTAGGCTCCACATCTCGCGATCTAATCCTCAGATCTTCCTTTTATTCTTTGTTCCAGCTCAACAACTTACAAAATAGTTCATAACAATATTACATATTGCTTCGACTCGTACATATCTGGTATGAACAATATAAAGACAAATTAATCAAGAACCAACCTTACACAACAAAAACTGGAACCGCTATTATACCTACGTATCTATATTTATATCTATCAAGCTCTTCAGTCGTTTACAATGTATTACAAAATCCCTAACCCTACCGATGTTAGTGTTGGGATATTTAATCGATGTAATAAATTCCCACATAAATTGTCAACCAGGTTCGTAAACTAATGGACTGCAGACACAGTATGTGCAGGCAACTGACAGAAGTATACCCTAGTTTGTCTTTCTAGGAGAAAGAGGACTAGGAAATCACTTAATCAAGCAAAAACTCGAACCGAACTATCATTAATCTATACTGAAACTTAACAATCAACTAAGTAATCGATCATGTAAATTCTATAAAAAACAACCATCTATTGATTAATGAAAACAAAAAAACAATTTCCCAAGCAGATGTCTATATCAACCAACTTTATGGATCCACTCAAGTCTCCATGTGATTATGTTATTGACCTATCATGAGACTAATCAGCTGGAGAATGTTCCCTAATAACCAACCTTATTCTTAACCTAAGAGGCTTACCTCATAACAAGCATGACAGACTACAGGGTGCCACTGCATTCTTACCCACACACAATAACCAGTGTACAGGGGGATGACTCTGAAAGAGTCTTTCCACAAAGCTTGACACTTTACTTGATGAAGCAGCAAAGTAACTATATTCTGGGAACACTTGCAATTCTCAGTGAAGAATTTAGACACGTAGCTTGTGCACTAATCAATAGCTACACTCAAATGTAAACACACATCATGCATTTAAACTAAGCTCTTAGCTCCTGAAATGTTATCTCTTTGTTGCTACAATACCTCTAGAGGTCACACCACGCATAACAAGCAAGTAATTCAAACCCCCAAAGACAAATTCTCATTAACAACCTATGCCCTTAATATCATAGGGTCTGAATATAGTAAATGATTATTCTGTAGATACAATCCATTCTTTCAACATTAAAAGATGTATTCAAAGTTTATTAAGATGTGACCAAGTCATCACAAAGCTTCTATGTTTAATATTAATTCTTCTTATATGAAAATAAATGATGAAGTGTTTCCCTATGAATAGATATGAGTTATGGAAGTCTCAGCATGATCATACATCTCATTTCATAACGTTAGAATGTGCTCAATAAACCAACCCTTGTTAATTTAGAATCAATCCTGTGCATATCGTATTATAATCCCAAGTTGTCACATACACAGTAGATGAATTCTAGATCTTAATTCAATTTTATTCAATGAATGAGGTGAGTGCTTATTTATTCATCATTTATGGGAAGTATTTAAACAAGGTATTTGAGATTAAGTAAGCTACAAATAAATACTAGAACATATGCGGCCTTCAAGTGTCTACAGAGAAGGAGATATACTTTAGTGAAATACATGCATATAATTTTTCATTTGCAATCTGTGTTCATATGAAAGCTTCTCCATAGTACTAAGGGAAATCTGATTCATATCTTAAGAGAAATCCCCAATGGGTACAGGACACACAAAACCTCAAGAAAAACTTAGGATCTAAAGATCTCTCCATACCAATCCATTCGAAAATACAACTACAACAAAGTAAAGAACATGTAATATACAGATAACTCAACTTACTAGGGGAGGTGGGCCCATGCCTTCCCAAGTAGTGAGTGAAAACGATTCAGTAACTCACCACGCTTATGAACAAGGATCAATCAAAACCTAATTAATATCACACATAAACCCTTACTTTATTCACATCACATTCATCATAATATCAAGACAAGAAATGAATAACACAACTTTTCATTCACTTTTGCAGAGAGTATGTACAACTTAAAAATTACACAGAGCGAACCCCCTCATATATATCTGGTTCTGAGTATATCAGATTACATTGCTTTCCCCAGTTCTTGGGATCTCAGGACAAAAAATGACTTAACAAACTAGAAGATCTTACTAACCGCAATTTCCTCTATCTTAGGAAATCATTACAACCATCTTAGATATCGTCCTGTGCTGAGTTCAGACACCGATCTCATGCTACTCTAGAAGATTTATTTCTGGGTTGATCCATGTGTAAATAGAAGACTGTTGGGCGCAAGGGAAATGGTCAACAACCATTACCTTAATCATAAGAAAAATACCCATGTTGCTAACTCCATCCTGGGTGCACGCAGCTAGGAGAAGCTACAACCTTAGGTACTGAAATGCCTGCGTAGGTACTAGAAAGCCAACAATAGTGCAGGAAAAAATGTTGCATTGAAAAGGTAAGTGTCTTTTATCATTGGTAAACAAATAGCTAAACGATCCTAATTAATTTATCAAGAACTTCAGAAATTATCAAAATAAACAGCTTTTACCTCATGTTGTAATCCAGATCTTTAGGCAAGCAAATGCGTAATGATAAGAAGTAATAAGTTGGATTTCAATGCCTAGGTATGGGGGTAAATGGAAAAAAGAGATGTATGGTGAGTGAAAAAATGGGAGATCAACAGTTAGGTATTCCTCCCATGCGTGCGTTTTGTTCTTCCTTCCAACTGTCGCTTTCCTTGTGCATGCATGCGTGTTGTGTTTCCCTCCAACTATTACTTTCGTTTCTGCACGATTTCTTTCCCCACGATCATCCTTCTTTCCACTTCGGCCTACTTCCAACAGAGAGTCAAACGAACCTTATCTCAACCAAGGTTGTCAAGATATTGAAGTTGCCAACAATGCCACACTCCCAACCATACACCATCGAATGGTTGAGCCAGGGACGAGACACTCATGTCAGCCAACAATGTCACCTATCTTATGGCATCAAACCCTTCAAGGATGAGGTAGTGTGATGTTGATCCACTTGAAGTCTATGATTTTATTTTAGGACAACCATATATGTGGAAACGTCATGATATCTATGAGTCTCAGCCCCGTAGTGTCATTGTTACTATGGGAGGTCATATCTACAGGGTACCAAAGGTAGCTCCAACTACTTCCACTTCATTGATCTCAAAAAAACAATGCTGCAAAGTAATCTCTTTGGCCACAAATTTTTCCCTCTTCACGATCCAGTCAAACGATGAACAAAAGGTCACTGCGACCACTACAACCTTGGCCCAAGTTGTTTCTATCCAGTAGAAGCAGGTCAACAAGATTGTAGAGGAGCACAAAGATAATGAAAAACTTCCATATGTTCAACATAGCTCTATTGGCTACGACCCTTTTTAGGTGTGTTTGGGGTTCCAACCATTAGCCCCCATTGATATAGCTCTTCTTGCTACATCTTCATCGACATAGTCCACCCACACTCAGACCAAGGCATATCATGCAACTAGATCATGCAGCTAGATCTGTTGAATGGATCTAAGACCTCCAACAGTTTCATGACATCCTTCCACATGAAAAGTACAAGCATGGCATCTACTTCAACAAGGCAGCCGACTCATCAAGGTTTAGATTCAACATAATTTTTTTTGTCTCCCGAGGGAACTTGATGCAATGGGGATCGTTTCTTACTAATGGAGGAGGAATGATCCAGGTGGATCTCGATGGCCATCCACCTTTTTCATTGAATCAACATTTCAAGCCTATGGTTTTGATAAACCATAATATTCACCCTTTTGACGGGGAATGGAGTGTAATTCCATCTTCATTTGTTAATTACAAACATCGTGTAATCATTTACTAGTGGTCTTATGTACATGCTTACAACATATCGTTAATGCAAGCAATCCCATTAGAACTCCATAGTTAAGCATGATCAGGCTAGAGTGGTACTAGGATGGGTGACCACCCGAAAAGTCATAGTGTTTTACATGCCTATGAAATTTTATAAACTTAGACTAATTTATCCCACATGCATCATGGGAATTATTCTCCTCTCACTCTCTCATATATTATTGAAGTGAAGGAGGCCCTTTAAGGATGCAATGGAGTGTGATGTAAATCTTGTTGTGAATGAAGCGTAGCCAACATCTCTTTTTTTTCAAAGATAAACTACCCCATTCTACCAGTTTGTGTTCTACAATGTTTTTCTATCTTATACATTAATATAAGTTGGGTTTCATTGTACTTATGTGTTCTTACTATATTTTTGTTTTTGTCTTGTTTCGTTCTCAGCATAATCTGAATCACAATCTTTATCTTTGACATCATGTTGGCAGCAAGTATATAATTATCATTTTTACAAAGCTGCCTACAGGGTCTATGAAATTTTACTACTCTTCATAAGAATTTCTCTAAATGACAGTTGTAAATCGTCACATTTTACCTATCATCTATTCATACATGAGTTTTCATGACTGAAAGCATGAAAACTCGCAACTATCGTTATCTTTCTGTTTCAAAATTTTCATTTGAAACATATCGTTTATGACATAATTGCAATTTCTTGCTATGGACATGTTGCTCTCATTGTTTATGATCGTTTCAATTCTAAGAATGCCTAAGATGCTTATGGTTGTTTGAATGAAAGACCCCCATCAATTGATATTTGATTTTTGTATTAATTTTGGTTTGATGATTAACCATATTTCTTTCATGGAAACTTTGGCTTTTCAATTCTTGTAAATCACCTATCTTTGCAATTAAATTTGGATGTGCGCACAATGTGTTAAAGTACTCTGTCCTAGCATGTACCCAATGCCAAGGTGGCATATGTAGTACAAGGTATCATCACTCCCGAGTATGGTCTCAGGCTTCACGGTTTTTTCTCGCACGCATTGTGATTAACACCTCTGCCCACCATTTGAATTGTCATAGCATTGTTTTGATAAGGCTCAGGGCTATGGATCTGTGGTCTTTTTCCAAACCCTACCTGTGATTTCTATGTTAATTCCCATCCATTTGGCATGGCTCTAGTGATAAGGGTCGAACTGAATGGCATCCAGACTCTGCTTTCGTATGATAACATTAGGGAAGACTTGGAAAGGAACGGTTGGCGTTTGTTCATCGAAAAATTTAAGGGCTTTAACCTCCAGGTCGCCCAAGAGTTTTCCTTAACCTTTGATGGTTGTAGGGAAAAGATTGGTGATGTGCAGTTAGAAGTGACAGAAGAGTTCTTAATCCAAGCCACGGGATTGCCAGCAGCTGGTCAGAAATGGTTCAAGAATGCGAAAGTGGAGGAGGTCCCTTGGACGTTACTGTTTACCTCACGCAAAATAGCCAGCTGTGATCGAGGTATGCCGATCACATGTACTATACTGATGTTCCATTGCTACAGTCCCGACTCAAGTCTTTAAGAGACCAAGTCAATAGGTTGACAAATGAAAACAGCAGACTTGAGTCTATTATCCAAGGGAAGGAGAAACGATTGAAAACTACAAGACATGTCATTTTCAAGAATGTAGAGGCATCAACAGCTATCGTAAACTCCAAAATTTCTTGATAAGTTTTGATTCCATGATTTGAGGTATGATGTTTTTTAATTTTAGCACGATTTTGTCACTCTTAAGTTAGGATATGCGATTTGATTGAATATATTATTTTTCTTATAAAGATTAGTTTGTTTTGTTTATTGAATAAAATATGATTGTATTGTCTATTATAACTAGCTACAAAATCGTAAGATTCTGTAGCCAGTTAGAAAAATTCGAATTGTTTGGTTTGACAATTGAAAACATATCTGAAACCTTCTCATTTTCATTTGTTTTCAGGATGATTAAGGATCCCATGATTTCCAAGAAGATATGGGGCACTTTTGAGATCTCCCAACCATATCAACTTTGTGTTTTAAGTAAATAGATTAGGCTCTTGGTAATTTATGATATTCAGTAAAATCAGGGTGGTTGCATCCCCCATATTTTTGAAACAAACTTGATCTTATCAATAGGAAACAGTTGTGTTTCTTGAAACCTATATAAACCTATTATTTTGTAAACATTGATTATCTTAGCCTGGGGAAAGACTATGGATGTTTCACTCTAGACTTGAATGGAATATAATACACGTCACAGCTTTAGCTTTTCTGTATAATGTTTTATTCAAGTCATGTTTATTTTAATTTGTTAATAGATTATGATTGCTTTTGTCATCGTGGTTTATTATCAGTTGATATGATTAAAGATTATATATTTTCCATATTTTTATGTCCCAGATCTAACACATAGTAATCATTCGTTCAATTTGAAATAAGAGATTTATCTCTAATTTCGATCAAACGTTTATACGCAAGTTCTCACAGGAACAATTATCTTATTGCGGCTGCTTGTAAAGTTATAAGATTACTGTGACTGCATCTATTATGTGTTCTATTATTATGATTCAAACTCCATCATTGCTGCTTCACATTTATTAGGAGCAATTTCAGGATTTGTCGTAGGTTTACCTCATCAGATAAAGTGACTGGATGCTACACATTGAACAGATATTGGATGCAATAACAGGTCAGCTTGTTATTTGATTTCATTAGTATAAATAATATAGAGTCTTCCTGTAGTTAAAATACTTTCTACCATCTGTTATTTCTTTTGTTTAATTAGACAGTTTGATATCCGATTTCTTAAGTATAAACATCTAAGAAAACAAATCAAAAAGATTAGATAGTAGTTTTATTGTTGTCTAAAAAATCAATTTACATTCGATTTTCACGGATTCAGATTAAAATTCATAGTTTGTATATATTATATATATATTATAAATAAAATTATTTGTATATATTGTATATATGATAACTAGAATTATTTTTTAAGTATTAGTTAGTTAAACTGTAGATATATATCAGATGTATATACAGTTTTCGGCGATTGTTATTTATTAAGTTATTGTTTTTCCTTTAGTTATATTTTTCGCTTTCTTTAGGACTTAGATCGGCCAACGAAGCCGCTAAACCCATCGGAGTGAATTAATCCAAATGGCTTGGGTTAATTAGACAACCTCGGACCGGATTCACCCCTCCAATTGGCGAGCGGTCAATTTCGCCCGTCAACACATCCGTAGGCTTGTAATATTTATCTTGGACATCTTGTAGGCTCCATCAAGGCTCCATTTACGTACAAATCAAAGTGGGCATGTGGAAACAACCACATGTTATCTCATCTCGTGAGGTCCATGTTTAAAATCTATGCCATAAGGGGACCACTTTGGAGTTATATACATTGATGTCAAGGCTCCTTCAAGGCTCTTCAAGGATTTTTCACTACTCAAACAATCTCCCTTTTTCACTACCACATCATCATCATCATTGTTACATCATTATCATTGTTGTCACATCATCATCATCACTGTCACTTTGACATCAATGACAAAATTTTCTCAACAACTTTTAGCAGGGTGTTGATGGGTTCGAATGACATGTCAAGAAAATGAGGGAGAACATCCGATGGTATGTCCCAATTAGACCCACTCTCGTTTGTTAAAGTATTTCCTGTGTGCTTATGGGCCTTGTTACTGCTCAAAATTAAAAGAAATAAAAGGGGAAAGACAACAAACTCCCCCCAAATAGTTCTAAATAATCCTAAGGCTAATCTAATTGTAAAAAACTAATCTAATCTAAGTTTATTCTAATCTATCCCAGGAGAAAAACTAGAAGAGCGAGTACAACGAGAGATAATATCATTAGAATCAGAAAAAAATCATGTATGTTAATGATACATGATATCAACAATCCTACAAATATACAAACAATTAGTTATGCAATGCATCTATAACATCATTTATGTACCCACAAGGAAACAAGTGATAGCATAAGAAGACATAACAGAGTGCATAAGTCATTCATACAACAAAACAATATCTACTCAAGCAGAAGAAAAATGCATAAAGATTAGTCTCATATACACTCATCAAAATCACCAATTTATGAAATTCCTCCTGCTCTTTATTACTTAGAAGTAATAGTACCATCTTTTGTTACAAAGGGAAAAAGACACTATACATTCAACTAGCTCTCTTTTATAAAACAAGAGAGAGACTCTTCAACTGTCATGGCCATTCATTTCATTTTCCCCTAATTTTGTCTTCTTAACAATTCAAATTTCTCTTGCATTTTGAAAATTTAGATTTGGGAGTTACAAATGGGAGCTGAAGAGACTCCTAGGTGGAAACATTCGGCCTATGACAATTTACAAATGATGTCTATTTAAATTTATTATTCACTCTGCCTGTTGGGTCATTTTCTAAATTTCTTGGGTTGTTCTGGCCATTTTTGGCTTTGGTCTGTTGAATTAAATAATTCTGGATTATTCTCCTCTATCTCAACTTTCCATCGAGCTATTCCTGGCTTGATTTCATTTCCTATAGCTTGAGATATAGTTATTTGAAGTATGCATAATGGGTTCTTCATTGGAATTCGAGTTCCTTCTGTGTTTTGAATTTTCGTACCTTTTTTGCTTAGCATCAACCAACATGTTTTATCCCAACCTATTCGTCTCTCCTCCAACTTTCCATCAAGCCATTTTGGGCATGATTTCGTTACTCGTAGCTCCAGATACGACTATTTGAAGTTGACACATCCATTTTTTCCTTTGAATTCGTGGTCTGTAGCT
Source organism: Picea mariana (assembly GCA_032191745.1). Classification (NCBI taxonomy): domain Eukaryota; kingdom Viridiplantae; phylum Streptophyta; class Pinopsida; order Pinales; family Pinaceae; genus Picea; species Picea mariana. The sequence continues at coordinate 19,527 of JASDQU010171741.1, forward strand.
TTCTACATTTTCTATCATCCTCTATCAATTGTATGGCCTAGAGACCTATACCACTGCATTCTTTTGTTTGATACATTTCCAATGAGGTATCACGGGCCTCATTCCGACACCTGTAGAAACAGTTATGGTCGTTTAAACATCGTCACTCAAAAGTCATTGATCGAGCCCGTGTGTTAATCTAAACTATTGATTTTTGAACTTGCAAAAAAGAGGAATCCCACCCGCATAAGAGATCAAAGATCAGTGTTTAGTAAAGAAATGGCCTGGCCGGACTAACCCCTATGGGTAGTTGGAATAGAACTTGAGTGGCATGGGACTGAGGACTTGTAGCATGATTTTTTCCAATTTTCCTTTATTTTTTAAAATAACGAAAATAAAAAATAAAATAATAATTAATAAAATTATGTACATTATTTTACATAGTTAAAAACAAAATTTACCTCTAACTAATGAATTTTTTTTTACCGAAATTACCCTACCCTCGGCTGGATTTGAACCTATAACCTTTGAAGACAAAACATACATTTTTAATGATTAGACAAATTCATGTTCCTTATTTATCTATTTTACGGAAAACTAGTTAACCTATAAAAACTAAAAATGAATTTAAATATAAATAAATTAATAATATAAATAAATAAATAAAATCAAAATCAAATAACAAATAAAATGAAATAAACAAAAAAATAAAAATAAAAATGATATATATATATATATATATATATATATATATATATATAACCTCACGTCGCCATCATCGTGGTCAAGATTTCACACTTCAACTCATCAACTGACTCTCCACTTTGCTCGATGACTTCATATCGCGGACGACACACCACACCTCAGGACCCTCACTTGACCACGTTGAAAGAAATTAAGTATTAAAATAATGTCTAAAGTTTCATCGGGTCGTTGATGTTTGGGTAGGTGTGGGTGCGGTAAACTATGGTGAAATCATTGACGACGACACATCGATGATTCACCCAAGCTTGTACTCCCGACCATATCTACGTGAAAAAACAACATTTTTTAAAACATTAAAATATTCCATCTTTCATGTAGACTTTTCAAAATAAGAATTAAGGTAATGTTTCAACGAGATGTAACATGTGGTAATTCACAATGAAATTCATACACCTTCCCTTCTCATGTTTTCCTTTATTATTATTTAATTAATATCCCCATGCAACATTAAAATATTATGCATTACAAGTTAAACAAGGGTTGCATGGCAACGCAGTCCCTGCCAAGTTAGTTGAGAAATACACGTTGAACAATGAAACTTAATATAACTAAAGGCATAAGTAATGAATATTTTTTGTCAAAAGATAATAATTGAGGGTTGTTTGCTATTCAAAATGTATAATGAACCCTAAGCTAAACTGAATGGAACTATAATGTTCATAAATATAATATAAATATAATAAATATAATATAAGTATAATAATAATAAAGCCTTTGACTTTTTTATTAATAATTTATGTATAATTTCAATTTTAATATATTTTTAAATAATTTTACATTT
>JASDQU010171742.1:10471-21051 GCA_032191745.1 Picea mariana
AATCCTCCTTTATTTTCGGCGATCTGAGGGCCTTTATATGCTTGCCTCCCTTCCACCCTCATTCTCTCCATCTCTGCGGACAGAGACTTCACCATCTTAGTCAGCTCATCCACTTGAGGGTTGGACACCAATGGGCTAGAAGTTGAAGCTTCTGACCTTCCTTTTTTTCTGTCCGTGTCGGCCTTGTTCCTCAGTCTGTCAGCTGCTAATACATTGGATTTCACTTCTATGGCCGCCTCTTGCATTTGGGCTAAGGAGGTGACTCTTCTTTCTCTCAACAAAAGGCAGAAATCAGGGTCAAATGCACCAGCATAGGAAATTTGGGCAGAGGCTTCTGAGGGTTTTATCTCTGCAGGAATCTTATTATACATTTTATTGAATCTTTTGGAAAAGTCAGAGACAGACTCTCCTTCCATTTTCTTCAGAGACCCAAACTCTGTCATGTAATACATGAAATCTTTCCTATCTCCCCACTACCTCAGGAAAACACTATCCAGGGCTTCAATTCCAGCAATAGATCCGGGGGTCAATCCTCTAAACCATTTCCTCACCTCGCCATCCAAGCTCTGGACGAAGACTCTCATCCAGACATCTTCATTTTCGATGTTGAGGTTGTCTGCATAACTGTAGAAAGCAGCCAGGTGCTCTTCGACAGTTATGTCTCCTTCCCCAGTGAACTTGGGCATGTATTTCAAGTAATCCCCAGCAGGAAGAGGATTCACAGGATGAGGTAGGATTAAGGGAGCATATCTGGCAGCGACTATGGTGTTCATTCTATTCAGAGGGGGATTAGCACCAGCCATAGGAATATTAGGTGGAGGAGAGCTTGGAGGAGAAGGAGTTCGCGAAGGGGCTACTGGGAATGAGTCCCGAAGTGGAGGGGAGAACAAGAGAGGATTTAAGGCAGAGGCTAACGAACTCAGGTCGGCAGGCGCTTTTCCTCGTGCAGGAGTGGGAAGATCCACTGCAGTCAAGGGTCTTCGCCGATAAACAGCTTCGAAGGAGAAGGGAGTGACAAGGATTTCTCCCTCCAATCCCAGATCAAGAGGGGAAAACTCAGCAGTAACACTCCCGAAATTTAGGGAGCGGGAAACTTCAGGAAACGGTCTGCTGGGAAGCTAAGGAGAAGAAAATGGAGTTTCTACAGAAGGGGATAGCGGATTACCTGGTTTGGCGATGGAAGTTTCTCCTTCAGAGGCCTTTCCCTTTCTGAGCGCCACCTCTGGATTTGCTTCAGGCGTAGCTAGAGGCAGTTGTGGATGAGACCGCGTATGCCTGCCTCTGAAAGCCACAATTAACAGAGCAGGTTCTCCCCAGCGGAGTCGTCACAATGGAGTCGCCAGGTGCAAATTAGCAATCTTGAAAGGCTCCGATAATCCGATGCACCTTCGTATTCAGAGGCTCAATGTCGTTCTACCCAGGGAAAATCTTCAATTTCGTCCCCGGCAACGGCGCCAGAAATGTTAGCGTCGGAAGTCACCCCTGGATTGCTTGCAGGAGCAGAGCCCGACACCCATCAGTTTAATGTCACGATTTGTTTAATTAGGTGATCAAATGGAGATTAACTCAAACGATGTGGTTCCAACTCTGAAACTAAGCTAGGCATGCATGCACAAGTGAGGTCTTAGGTAACTTCAGACAGTGAGTTGTAGTAAGGGTGAGTAGAGGGAAGACTTGTATCAGAGAAATGCAAAGGTCTGTTCTAAACATCAGGTTCCTAACAGACTGTGGAAGAAAACGTCTAAACGCAAGATCTTCTTACGCTCAAACGAAGAAAACCAGAGAGAACAATAATGCTACAATAAATGCTTCATTATAACATAAATGTCACAATTCGTGCGAATCAGTCGATCACGAACTCTCGTAGTGTAAGATGAAAACTTAGACGGGGAAAGAAAGACTGTCTGCAATTAAACAAGAAATCTTACATACAGATGCATAACCAAAGCTAAGATATCTGTTAAAACTTTACAATCGGGAGCTGCGCTCTACCATCGATGCTTACAAAATACAAAGACCGAGTTTATATACTCAGAGAAAAACGCCTAACAGAGGCGTGCCCAATCGCCCCAGGCTTGGTGTCTTTTCAGTCAAACTCATACTAATATCCTTTGTCGGACACCATCTTAACTGCGCATGGCTTCCGCAGGGGGAGTAGCTGAGTCAGTAAATGCTGTTTTAGCGTGTGCAGACCTCCTCCGGCTAGTCGAGGACTCAGCATGGCTTTTCTGTAAGAAAGAGTACACAGGACCCTCTCGAGCGGACCGCTTACCAGAACCTCCATACTCCACAATTAATGAACGAAGAGAGGTCTCAACCACCCCTTCTTGCCCTCATTTATTCCAAGCGAAGACCARGATCGAGGTCCGGCCCGGTGGCGACTGGAGGTCATGACGGGCCTCTCTGTGACTGAAATCCGACGCCTTTGGCCCCTTTCGCGCAGCTCTTTTCCTTTTCCAAGTGCCCACGAGCTGTGACCACGTGCCTATTCCCATGGCGCTTTTCGGCRTTCGCAAGTATGTAAGGGCTGCTCCTTGCTCCTCGGAATCGTAATGAACGATATGCCGAGGCGGGTCGATCTGGTGCCAAGCGTCCTTCAAATCCGACGGTTTTAAACTCATCTGACGCTGCGGTGGGCCCCAGGTCCTGCATGCTCTCGCTACTTCGCGTATCGGGACATAATGGAACTGTTCTTTGAGCTTCGAAATCGCGATGGGCGAGAAGGCGGGAAGCTTAATCGCGCGCCAGGTGTCCGCTTCAAATGGACGGCCGAGATTACCCCCTTTGATACTGTGGGCCCCAACTTTAAAAGTTCTTTTCCTTCTCGCAATTCGCGAGTTCGTGGGTCAAAGACCCTCGGCTTCCCTTTCTAAACTTCCGATCGCCGAGATGGCGATACGGGTCGGGCCCCCTTTCTGGTCGACGCTCTCTACATGTAACCGTCGGCTAGAGCCCGGGCATTACCGCCTCTCGCAACTCGCGGCTTCGCGTACTGGGGTATCGAACTCTGGCGCTCTCCCCTCGCGAAGTCCCGAGATGTGATGGTCAGCGAAAGTTGACCCCCTCCGGGCACCTTTTCGCAACTCGGAATCCCGCGCAATCAAAGGGATATGGCCCGCCCTTCGAACTCACGAACCCCGAGCTCGCGAAACAACACTGCGCTTGAACTACTTGTGATCAACGGCCCTCGTAACTTCGTGAATGCCTCCCGAGGGATTCCGACCGTCGACCTTTTTAAAACCTTAGCGCTATATGTGATGCAACTCGGTTAATTTGAAATTACCCATCAATTGTTGTTCTGCTCTGTCGCTGAAACCTATCCACTGAAGGTTGAACTGCCCGCTCGCTTGATTTTAAGTCTGCAAAGGGATTCTTTTATGTGCCGCGCTTGGGCGCTCCTCAGGCAACCTGCAGACCTGTTTATCCCGATACTGAAGACAAGAAATGTTGCTAACACATTGAATAATTGCACTTTGCATTGTTTGCCTCTCATATAGGCTAGATCCCCCCAAACCTTTAACTAATTAAAACCAACTCCTAGAAATTAACTTCTTAACTTCACATAGTAACTAGGGTCTACCCCCCTTGGCTACCCTAGGAGTAAGCCTAGACGGAAGAGGTTCAAGTCGAGGTGACAATGGGCTCTAAACCTAGGCATTGTGCCTCCAAGGACACACTAAGTGAGTTGGACATGTTGACCGCCTCTCCAACACAGGTGGTCAACTCATGTGCCATGAAGAGATGCATCATCAGATGCCATGTTGTCGAAGACTTTTGGTCCTACAGGGCAGTGTTTGGCCCCAGCACTTTATTTTGTAATTGGAATTTCCGCACCCCTGCGTGGGTTAATAATGTAATAGGTCTGCATGAGTTATGTCTAGGTCAGTTACCTTGGGATCGGTTCACTGGGAGAGTTCCTTTCACCGAGGGTTTTTTTATCCTCGGGTTATCAATTGGGCTTTTTAAGCCTTATTGATTTCCCTTGAGTTTTTCCCTCACACTTGCAATAATTCTTCCAAAGTGGTGAATGACGTTCTAGTGGACTTATGTTTTGGTAACTATTATAGAGAATCATTGTAAATGATCATGCAAGACATCTTAGAAAGTTTCAAGGAATTCCATCGGGTCTAAGTCAGTTTTTTTTAATTAATTAATTTTTAATTAAATTTCCCTAAGTTTGGAGGTTTAATTATTTAATTAATTAATTATTTTTGAGCAATAATTGTAAAAACTAGGTCCTTGGACTTTTAATAGGGGTATTTGTGCTCAAAAGAAATGGAATAGCACCCCCTACATCCATGGATCAAGTTTTAGCTCAGTCTGACAACTTTAGCCATGGGTTTGTCCACTCGGAGTGTTAGTCGGTCTAAAACAACAATTTTAATTGCTAAAGTCCAAACATGGCAAAATGTAAAAGTTGTAATAATGAGTTAGACGTTGTGAAAAGATGAAATGATGGTTAGAGAGAGACCCCCTAAGCATAACATGACCCTCCCAACCTTTTCCAACCTTGTCTAACCCTTTTCCACTTCTCCTCAATAAAAAGTTACTCCCCCCTAGGGGGATTGACGTTTTTCCTAGTAGGGGAACGTTATAACTTGGGTTTAAGTGTATGGGGGGCTCCCCTCTCATATACTTTACCCTCATTTTCCCCCCAAGTCTCCTTCTAGAGTGTTTCCACACTCTATACCTCACATCCCACCTTCCATTCATCTCCCCATCCCAAGAGGTGCGCCCTCCAAGAGGATTTACGCCCCCCTTCTTCTAGAAAACTCAAAAATAATTTTTAAAAAATTGTTTTAAACCTTTCCTCTACCTTGGCATCAATCCCAAGGCCTCCCACACTCATTTTGCTTGATCCCAACATTTTCCATCCCTTCTGCACCCTAGATCTATTTTGCAAACCCTAGATGGTGCACCCTAGCCTTGAGATCTACTCTATTGCTTGGTGGTGGACACTTGGCATTGATCCAAGAGAGGTAGGTTTGCCTCTCCAAGTATAAATAGATCTCATTTCTCACTCCCAACAAACCATATCTTGAACTATTGTTATGCTACTTGATTTTCCATTCTCTCTCTCTCTCCATTATTCCATTTCTTCCATTCTCTTCTCTTAGGGTTTTGGAGTATTTTCTCTCCAAGATCCATTTTCTTGAGTAATAATAAAGGAAAGCTTTGGAGGATAACTAGAGGAGCAATGCATGTTCTTGTTCTTCTTATGCACATGAGGTAAACTTGTATCGATTTGCTTTGGTGGTCATATACATTGGATCCTAGGTAAAGTGTTATTTGGGTGGATTTATCAATGCATGTTCTTGTAGATCTATATGTCTTGATATGTTARATAGGATTAAGTGTCATCTTATTAGCATATTCAATATATTATCCATGTATATGTATCATCTAACAAGGGTTTTGTAGGTTTGGCTCAAAGGTTTCATTGGGAACACCTCAAGCAAGAAGGATCACTTGAGACCCAACTACACTCCATGCTCTTCTCTCCCTTTACTCTTCTTCTTTATTGCTGTTCATCCACATTCATTTTCGGCTAGCATAACATGTTTAGATAGGTCATTTTTACAAATATATACTCTCTTTCTCTTGCGGAAAGTTCTTGCCCTAAAAAGCAAGGGTTTTCTTTCATTTTGGTTGGTTGTGTGTAGTAAAATCAGCAAGGATACCTTGCTGATTTGCAGGTTTCAGATCTAGTTGGGAAGGCGTATTGGCTGCCCAAATACATCCACACAACACTTGAAGACCCCCAAAGGGATTGGTAGCTATCTCTCAACCCTCTTGTCAATTTTTAGAGTTTTGCTTGCACTTTTTCTTCTTTTTTTTGGTTGCTTGTTGGCTCATAGTTGTGGGACGAAAAGTGGTACGACCGCCTCCTACGTGTGAGCCATTGGGGTAGTTAGATCTAGCTTAGGGTTTCTTTTTTTTAGTTTTTTTTGCTTCCTTTTAGCTAGGCCGTGAGGTTATGGAGGTGAGGGCACCTCTCAAACCTAAGCCGTGGGGTTTGTGGCTTGCTTAGTTGCTTGCTTGGTTTGCTAGCTTACTTCTTAGGCTCTCTCTCTCTCTCTTTACTTGTTTGCCCTAATTTCTAAAAGAACTTAACCTAACTAAGCAAACTAAATTAATTGCCTACCTAGTTGGGAGAGGAATACCCCAATAGGTAAGGTTAAGTGGTTGATGATGTGATTAATGATCTATGGGCTAATGCTATAATTACTTTTGTTTTAGATCAAACATATAATCGTTGTCTTAAGCCTATTGGGCAACATAATAAGTAACCTAACTAGATCCTTTACTTGCTTGGTTAATTTTCAAGTCTTTTCTTCATGCACATGTTTAGATCTTAAATGTTTAAATCTCTAAGTGCTTAAATAAGTGAATGGTTTATTTCTCTATTGCATATATCTATTGGAAGCCACTTGCTTAGGCTTGAATGTTGTTTAATGGTTAAATAGGCAAACACACACTAAATTTTCTTTCCATATCTTGAAGGCAAGTTGTCCTTGCTAGTGTGATTTTTCTTTAATAGCAAACTTATAAGTGCATGTGATAATTTAAATCTTTTTCAGCCATCTTTATCTGCTTTACATGTGTTCATACTCTTAATTGCATAAGCTTGAAGCAACACATTTTTTAAGCTCATAAAAGTTTCGGCCATATCACTAAATCACACTTTAAAAGTGTCTTAAAATCTTCAAAACACTCTAAAAATCACCTAAAAATCTACCTAATCCATATATATACTTAATAGATTTTCTAAGGTACCTTAGACCACCATCTTCACCATCTAAAATGGGGCTTGAGGAAAACAACGGAGGGTGTAGGCAGGGGACTGTCTCACGGCGCACGGGATGTGTCCTCTCCGGGAAGTACTCTTGTTTTGGGCTGACCTGTGAAGCTAGGGTGGCAACACTTATTGAGCATCCAGCAGTTATTTGGCAATAGGAGGAGGAGGCTTTGGTGAAAGCTTGATAAAATTTGAAAACCTTAAGAAAGCTTAACAACTTAACCCGGGACTTAACTCTTTAAAACTACTTGTGGGTTTAATATTTAAGGGTGGTTGGTCTTCATCTCTAATACTTGTGCTTATCTTTTCTTCTTATTAATGTGTTGATGATGATGATCTTGATGCTTTGATGATAATGTGATGTGATGCTTTAATCCTTTGATATCCTGCACACATAAAGATAAAGCGTGGTTAGCTTGCTCTTTGTATCATTTGTATCTTAGCATTTTTCTTGTGAATAATTGTATCTAATATTTATTGGTTCAATCTATTCTTTTGTAATTTTGTAAACATCTTGTAATCTACTTGTAACAAACAACCCTTAAACTTAGTTGACCCGTTGCCCAATCTTTAGGCACTAGTCTTAGTTTCCCTAGGAAAAGGCTCGACTTACATACTAACCCTTGCATCCTGCATTTGTTGCTTGTGCATCATAGGATAGATCCCCTCTAACCTTAAGAAATTAAAACTAACTCCTAGAACTTAACTTTAACACATCTAGTAACTGAGGTCTACCCCCTTTGGCTTCCCTAGGAGTAAGCCTAGACGGAAGAGGTTTCGGTCAAAGTGACAGTGTGGGCTGTGAACCTAGGCATTGTGCCTCCAAGGACACACTAAGTGAGCCGGACTTAACTCATGTTTGCAAGTGTGTATAAAGACGGCAACAGGACTTAGCTCACATTTGCAAGTGTGTATAAGGATGGCAACAGACACTAAAAGTTTCACTTTCATATTCATAATTTTACATTTAAATCGGTGTTTCATTGGGCTAATCAAAGATAACAAGATTCTTGGTTTTGTAGCATTTTCAAGAAAATATACCTTGCTGATTTTTATGTAGATTTTCAACAAGGAAGAGGTGCTACTTGTTTTGAGCCCCCAAGGCCTTCAAAAGACATTCTAAAGTTGGGATATCAAATTCCCCTTCATCTTCTTCTTCTAAATCATTGCAAGCAACCCGAGAGAGTCTTTTGGGTTTGCCTTCTCTCAAATTAATATAAAAAATCTGATATTGTAATAAGTTAGAAAATATTGCCCACACCTTACAAAGAGATTGGCCTAAGCCATCCTTGCAAAATCGTGAAGGCTAGAATTAGATTTATTTTCTTGCATTTCATTTTACACCCACCTTGGCAAAAATGGTAGGCTAGTCCTCCACTTGTGCCATTGTTGTGGGGTTGCTCATTTATTTCCAAGTCTTTTAATTTTCTTTCATTGTACCCAAATTGGCCAAAATGGTAGGCTAGTCCTCCACTTGTGCCATTGTTGTGGGGTTGCAATTTAATTTTCTAAGCAAACTTTATAGCATTTCAAATTATTTATTTTTTCCCCACCTTGCAAAGAGATTGGCATAAGCCATCCTTGCAATAACGGAAGGCTTCTGTACTTTTAAAAATATTGCAAAAGTAATCATATTTGTGCTCCATCATTGCCTCGTATTCTCTCCCCTTGCCACTTTATGGATCCTGGGTGACAAGAAAGGGAAAAGGTTGGGAGTTTAGTAATTAGGCATCCAATCGTTATTGTTTTTGCTACCAAAAAGGAGGTTTGTGGAAGATACTTGGGGTGCTAGATCAGGGATGATCTCACGGCACTAGGTGTCCCCCTTGTTGAGTGCCCAAGTCCTTCAGATTTGACCTGTGGAGCTAGGGTAAGGCCTTGTTTGCCTTGTTTATTGAGCACCCAGCACTTCCTTTTGGTTGAGAGGATAACGGTTTGGGGTAGTCACATAGTCTAGACTTGTATCATTCACATCTAATTCCCCTAATCAAAGAGAGACTTAAAATTTATTAAAATCAACCTACACACTACATTCACAACATTTGCAATCTCATTCTCAAAGCAATTTACTTTTCAAATACTTTTACTTTCAAAGCATTTTCAATTTCTTCAAATTGTGCAAATTTACATTTCAAGCAACTTACTTTCCATGTGATTCTAATTTCCAAGCAATTTAATGTTTTGAATCACTTTCTCTCATTGTGGATGTTTACATATACTAAAGCACATCTATTTTTATAAGCATTCTTTATTCATTTAGAGATATTCGTATAAAGCTAGTATTCTTTTCATTGTCTAATCCATGGTATAGATGTTTCACTATCTAACTTACACTTGTATAATCATTTAGTTGTTCATTTCATAGTACATATATATCTCATGTTGTATTTAAATTTGTGATAACATTCATAATTGATTTAAAGTGTAAAGTAATTTCTTTATTTATTGTTGATATCCCATAGTATTGTTTATTTCTTGTATAATTGCACTTAGTTCTTTTGTTGTAACTTTAATTGACTCCTTGCCCAACCTTTAGGCACTAGTCTTAGTTGACCTTAGGGAAAGGGCTGATTTTCATTTAAGGTGTGCATTGCATTTGCTGTCTCTCATATAGGCTAGCTCCCCTTTACCTTTAACAAACTAATATTAACTCCTAGAATTTATTTAATAATTCACATAGTAACTAGGGTCTACCCCCCTTGGCTTCCCTAAGAGTAAGACTAGACGAAAGAAGTTCAAGTCGAAGTGACAGTGGGCTTGAACTTAGGCATTGTGCTTCTAAGGACACACCAAGTGGGTTAGAGACTTCTCCACGTTAGTAGGTGTGTATAAGGATGACAACACGGCCCTCCCAGAAAATTGTACCTCGAAATCCGTGCATAGTCAGTTGTACGGAGTGTTCTGTACGGCCTAGTAGTAGCAAGTAAAACCCTCAATACAGCCTCGAAAACCATGCCAAAACTGCCTCAATTTTCGTGCCCTCTTTCCCTTATTGTATGGACTGTACGGATCCATACAGTATAGCCTCCAACAACAGAAAAATAACTCAGCACTAAAACAAAGATGTTCCCTTGGGATTTGTCCCCACTTTCTCTTGGGAAATGTGCCCACTTTGCTGCCCTAATTTTTCTCTGTCAAGCCTACTCGAAAATTCTCTCTCAATATCCTCTTGTGTCTTGCACACTACCCAATGCATTCTTTTATAAATCTGAAAATGATATTTTCCCTCCAAAGTGTTTTTTCACCTTCCCCAACCCTAAATCCAAAGGCCAAGATCTAATCTTTCCTTTTCAAGATCAAGGGCCATGATTCATTTCCTCCAAAATAAATCACTTAAAATATTAAAGTACATTTCACTTTATTACATAAGTGCAATTTATGAAATAAAATCACTTTAATATTAGAAGGTACACTTTATTAAAAAGTCACTTTAATAAAAGAACCATTTTACAACTTTATGAAAACCCATTACAAAGTTAAGTGCCTAGTAGTGTCAACATAAGGTAACATCTGCATACAAGACAAAACATGTGGAGTACCCCCGAGCTAAAAAGATAACACACAATACCCTTGAGTGGAGTAGACGTCGTCCTGGGAACTCAATGGTTACAAATGTTGGGGACCTGTTGACCGCCTGTTTAGCACAGAGGTCAACTCATTATCATGAAGATTATTCTATGTCAGAGACAGACATGGTTCTTCTGGGGTGTTTTTAAACACCAGCACTTAAATTTTTGTAAACGGGATTTCCGCACCCCTGCGAGGGTATATAATGTAATAA
>JASDQU010171746.1:3854-15579 GCA_032191745.1 Picea mariana
ATAAGGACACCGGAAAGACAAAGAAAGATACTGGGAAGTGGTGCGACTTCCATAAGAGCCCTTGGCATAACACTGCTGACTACCGCTCAAAGTAGTCGTTGGTGGCCGAAGTGAAAGCCTCTGAATCAGATGTAGGTTCTGACTCTGATCCAGAACTAGAAAGGGGAAGACGGATCATTGACGCAGAACCCAGTGCCACCATTGCTGCCACCAAACTCTAGCCTGGTGAACCAGACGAGCCAGAAGAAGGAGAGTGCCTCTTCCATTCACATATGTGGGTAAAAGGAACCCCACTTCACTTCATCATTGATAGCAATAGCCAGAAGAAAATCATCTCAGCAAAGGTCGTCAAGTGGTTGACCCTGCGCACAACACTGCACCCACAACCCTACACCATTAGATGGCTCCGCCAAGGAAGTGATCTCTGCGTTAGACAACATTGTCGACTGTCGTACGACATCAAACCCTTCAAAGATGAGGTATTGTGTGATGTTTCTCCTCTCAAAGTTTGTGATGTTCTTTTGGGCCAACCTTATTTATGGAAACGTCATGTTGTATATGAGTCTAGGCCTCGTAGTGTTATTATTACTTTGAACAGGAAATTGTAGTCCCACCTAGTGCTATTTCCTTGATCTTTGCTAAGCAATGTAGGAAGGTCATCTCTCAGACGAGGAAGTTTGTCTTCTTCATGATTTTCTCTCAGAATAAGAAAAATATCACAGCCACATCCAGGGTCTCTATGACTGACCTCTCTACATAATAGAAGCAAGTAGATAAGGTCGTGGAAGAATACTCGGATATCTTCTCCTCACCTACCGGGGTACTTCTACATTGCCAGGTCAACCACCCCATCGATATGACCCCCAATACACTGCTGTCCATTGGGCCAGTCTATCGCCACTCTACGTTAGAGAATGAGGAGATCAAGCGACAGATCAAGAACTGCTCCACAAGGGGCACATCCGTTCCAACTCATCACCTTACAGGATCCCAATCATGCTGGTAGAGAAGAAAGATGGAACATGGAGACTCTACATTGAATGCCGGTCTCTGAATAAAATCACAGTCAGAAACCAGTACCCGATTCCACAAATCAACGACCTCCTTGATCAACTCACAGGGGCCAAATACTTCAGTAAGATTGATTTGAAGTCTAGCTACCACCAGGTCCTGATAGAACAGACAGATGTATGGAAGATCGCCTTCAAGTCAAAGGAAGGCCTTTTTGAATGGTTGGTCATGCCCTTTGGTTTGAAACATGCTCCAGCCACTTTCATGAGGACAATGGATGATATCTTGCAGCCATTCACCAATACTTTGGTAGTGGTTTATCTGGATGACATTCTCATTTACAACAAGACTTGGGACGAACACTTGCAACATATTCAGCAGGTTTTGCACACCTTGCGGCAACACAAGCTATACGCCAACTTGGAAAAATGATCCTTCGACATGGACAGGGTCCATTACCTGGGCTACATCGTTGATTAACAGGGCGTACATGTGGATCTATCCAAGATCCAATTCATCACTGACTGGTCAACCCCAACCACACTCACTGAGCTTCAGAGCTTCTTGGGCCTTGCCAATTTCTACCGCAGGTTCATGTTGGGATTCTCCCATATTGCATGGGCCCTCAACCAAATAACTAGGGGTGGTGGTAAGGAGAAATTTGCATGGGGCCGGTCCCAACAACAAGCGTTCAATGATTTGAAGTAGCGCTTGTGCTCAGTCCCAGTACTTTCACTACCAGACCTGCAACAACCATTTGAGATCGAGATAAATGCTTCAGACTATGCTGTGGGTGTCATTCTCACTCAACACGACTACCCCGTGGCCTATCATAGTGAGACACTATAAGATGTTGTCCGTAAGTACCCTACTTACGACAAAGAAATGTAATCCATTGTGCAAGCCTTTCGCCAGTGGAGACATTCATCCACACTGATCATACGCCACTGCAGTTCATGCAAACACAAGGAAAATTGGAGAATGACTGCCATCAAAAGTAGTCCACATACTTGCAACAATTCCGCCTAAAAATCAAGTATAAAACAAGAAGCACCAATCGCGTCGCTGATTGCCTCAACAGACCACCAGTCACGACACTCACCACGATGCTAGACTCTTGCGGCCATGAGACCTTTGGATGGTCCCAAATCTATGAGACAGACCCAGACTTCGCCACCACCTACCAAATGTTGGGTGCAAATGCAGTTGTCAATAATTTCCATCTTCAGGATGGGTTGCTGTGTCACCTGGGCCATATCTGTGTTCCATCAAGGGAGTGAGTGAAGTTGATATGGGAATCCCACTACAGTCCGATGGCAGGACACTTCAGCATCGAAAAAACAGTGGCGATGCTGCAGAAACATTTCTACTGGCCAAAACTTCGACAGGAGGTCAGCAAGTATATTAGGTCCTGCACTACATGTGCTATTGCCAAACTGACCACTAAGAAACAGGGCCTATAAAACCCTCTTCCTACTCCTAACAGGCCATGGGAATCCATTTCAATGGACTACATGTCGGGCCTCCCATCCACCAAGTGGGGAAATGACTGTGTTTTTGTGGTTGTTGATCTCTTTTCTAAGATGGTGATTCTGGTTGCCTGCAAGAAGAACATCACAGCAGAGGCCACTACCAAGCTCTTCTTTGAATGAGTCTGGGTACATTTTGGAATCCCACAAACCCTTGTTTCATATCGGGACAATTGATTTCTCAACACATTCTGGTCGAGTCTCTAGTCACTGCTGGACACCAATCTCACCAAATCCACGGCCTTCCACCCCCAGATAGATGGCCAAACTGAGGTCGTAAATCGAATGATTGTGCATATACTTTACATGTATAATTCAAAGCACCCTCTCACATGGGATGAGAGCCTTCCCTATGTCCAACATAGCTACAACCGAGCCTTGCATAGCTCAACCGACCACAGCCCCTTTTAGGTGGGGTTCGGATTCCAACCATTGGGTCCCATAGATGTTGCACTTCCCCTTACGATCACCTTGAACAACTCATCTCTTGCTCCAACTGAAGCTGACAAAGCCACCCGGTTCATTGAGCATATCCAACACATCTGCCAATAGGTTCAGGATATTCTACAGAATTCCAATGACAAGTACAAGCAACACCATGATCAACATTGGGTTCCACATAAGTTTCAGGTGGGCGACAAAGTTTTGTTGCACTTACAGAAAAAGCGCCTTACAGGACCCCATCGGAAGCTTGAACCACTCCATTATGGACAATACACCATCAACAAGGCCATGGGGGATAATGATTTTGAGCTTAACATTCCTCCTTTCCTTGGCCTGCACCCAGTGTTCAACGTGGATCTCGTTTGCCCTTATTTCCCACCATTATTGGACACCTCAGAAGTAGAAAAACAACTAAAACCAATAGATCTCAACCCTAAATGCATACAAAATGCATCCAATGATCATATTTTTGACACACATATCAAGGGAACTCAACAACAAAGGATCCAACTTTATCGAGTCGTCAAAGCAGGGCAACTCCTGCACCAAGGCAAGTGGCTCACCCGGGGCCAAATTCAACAGAAATTTCCTCATCTAATGGGGGAACTCAATGCAATGGAGACCATCAATTCCTATGGAGGAAGGATTGATCCAGGTGGATATCGGTGGCCATCCACCTTTTCCAAATGGCTCAAAATAGTTTTCTGGCAATTTTGGTAATTTACTATTTTTAGCAGTTTTACACTTCCGAAGCTGTTCTAAGGCCCTAAACGATGTTTTTTGGAAAAAAGGGAGAAATAGTTAATTTTCTTCCATATTACCCTAAAAATGAATCTCCTCGACGATACCTTTCCAACGGGATATCATACGCCTAAAATGGAGATCGTATACAAAAGTTACGACCTCGAGAAGTTGATGTACTAACTTACCCAAACGGGGCCTACATGACTTTTGGCGCTTCATCTCCTAGGGTTATATTTTTTGGATGTCTAGGGTTTTTGGCATCCATGTTTATTGTAAAAAGGCCTTTATAGCCTCATTTTAATCATCTTCTTTCTAATGAGCGCAACCGACACATCTCTTCTCAGAGATAAGCCACCACCATTCCAACAAGCTTGTTTCCACTGCATTTTACAGTTTCAACTTATTTCCTTATTGAATAGAAAACCAGTTTTACTCTATCTTTGTTATTTTGTGTTAAGAAGATATTAATAATCTATAGTCATTCAATTTTTCTCATAAAATCCAAATCAATGGTATTAGAGTGGTCTTCTCCTTGTCATCTTAATGCATGTCCCCAACGAGGTCGGAGTACAAAGAGTTGGGTCTCGAGCTTGTTTCTCTTGAGGACAAAATCTCTCGCACACCCAAGTGACCTCTCATGGTAGGAGAAAAGAAATATTATGGGACAAGAGATCCTTTCAAAATATTGATTAAGGAATCCCTCACACAACAAAATGAACGATATGATGGACAATTTCGTGCAAATCCTTCGACGACTACCAACAGACGACACATCTTCTTCGAGTAGAGGCGTTGCCCCCTTCAAGGTACAAATAAACTTCGATATTCCTATATTTGAAGGTCATATAGACGCAGATGCTGTAGAAAAGTGGTTGAATCTACTAGAAGGGTATTTTTCTGTCCATAACTTTTTGAATAGAGAAAATATTACTTTTGCACTCCTCAAAGTCATTCTCCATGTCAAATATTAGTGGGAAACTTTCTATGAGAAAAAGGAAACAGAGGAACCCTCATTATTTACAGTCACGACCACCTGGGAATCCTTCAGGGATTCTATTAAGGAACAATACTAACCTATTGGAAGTTATGACGACTTGTATACCAAATGGACCACAATGCAACAAGAAAGAGACCAAGCAGTGCCATATTACAAAAATATCTTTCATACCTTGCGCACCAAGCTGGGTATCAAATATTAAGAGAGACATTTGGTGCTCAAGTATCACAGTTCTCTACATAGATACATCCAGATTGAAATGGAATTTCTGGACATCTCATCCTTGGACGCAGCCTACCGATATGCTGTCAAAATCGAGCAGAAGCTCAAACAAAAGACACAGCAATTTGGGCTTGGGAACCCCTCACAACAAAATCCAGGAAAGGGTGGCCCCAACCCACAGAATAAAGAACAGAGCAAAGATGGATAGTATCAGGACAACCAGTCCAAGCCTCAAGTAAAGAAGGACACCAAAAAGACAAAAAAAGATACCAGGAAGTGGTGCGACTTCCATAAGAGCCCTTAGCATAGCACTGTTGACTGTCGCTCAAAGTAGTCGTTGGTGGCCGAAGTGAAAGCCTTTGAATTAGATGCAGGTTCTGACTCTGAGGCAGAACTAGAAAGGGGAAGATAGATCATTGAAATGAAAACTAGTGCCACCGTTGCTACCACCAAGCTCCAGTCTGGTGAACTAGACAAGGCAGAAGGAGAGCGCCTCTTCCATTCACAGATGTGGGTAAAAGGAACACCGCTGCACTTCATTATTGATAGAAGTAGTCAGAAGAACCTCATCTCAGCAGAGGTCATCAAGCAGCTGGACCTACGGACAACGTCACACCCACAACCCTACATCATTGGATGGCTCCGCCAAGGAAGTGATCTCTGCGTCAGCCAACATGGTCGATTGTCGTATGACATCAATCCCTTCAAAGATGACATATTGTGTGATGTTTCTCCTCTCAAAGTTTGTGATGTTATTTTGGGCCAAACCTATTTATGGAAACATCATGATGTATATGAGTCTAGGCCTCGTAGTGTTATTATTACTTTGAACAAGAAATTGTATAGGATACTCGAGGCAATCCCACCTAGTGTTTTTTCCTTGATCTCTGCTAAGCAATGCAGGAACGTTATCTATCAGACAGGGAAGTTTGTCTTCTTCATGATTCTCTCTTACAATAAGTGAAAGATCACAACCACATCCAGGGTTTTTGCGATGACCTCTCCACACAGTAGAAGAAAGTAGATAAGGTTGTGGAAAAATACTCGGATATCTTCTCCTCACCTACCGGGGTACCTCTGCACTGCTAGGTCAAGCACCCCATCGATTTGACCCTCGATGCACCATTTCCCAATGGGCCAATCTATCGATGCTCTTTGTTAGAGAATGAGGATATCAAGCGACAGATCCAAGATCTTCTCCTCAAGGGGCACATCCATCCCATATAATCACCTTGCAGAAAACCAATCATGCTGGTACAAAAGAAAGATGGAACCTAGCAACTCTACATTGATTATCGGGCTCTGAATAAAATCACAGTCAGAAACCGGTACCAGATTCCATGAATTGACGACCTCCTTGATCAACTCATGGGGGCTAAATACTTCAGTAAGATTGATATGAAGTCTAGCTACCACTAGGTCCCGATAGAACAGACAGATGCATGGAAGACCGCCTTCAAGTAAAAGGCAGGCCTTTTTGAATGGTTGGTCATGCCCTTTGGTTTGACAAATTCTCCAGCCACTTTCATCAGGATGATAGAAGTTATCTTGCGACCATTCACCAATAATTTTGCAGTGGTGTATCTGGATGATATTCTCATTTACAACAATACTTGGGCCGAACACTTGCAGCATATTCAATAGATTGTAAACACCATGCGGTAGCACAAGCTATATGCCAAATTTAAAAAATGCTCCTTCGGCATGGACAGGGTCCATCACTTGGGCTACAACATTGATCATCATGGCGTACATGTGGATCCAACGAAGATCCAAGTCATCTGTGACTGGCCAGCCCCAACTAGACTCACTGAGATTCAGAGCTTCTTGGGCCTTGCCAATGTCTACTGCAGGTTCATGTTGGGATTCTCCCATATTGAATGGGCCCTCAACCAAATAACCAGGGGTGGTGGTAAGGATAAATTTACGTGGGGTCGATCCCAACAACAAGCGTTCGATGATTTGAAGTAGCGCTTTTGATCAGCCCCAGTACTTTCACTACCATACCTACAACAACCCTTTGAGATCAAGACAGATGCTTCAAACTATGTTGTGGGCACCGTTCTCACTCATAACGACCACCCCGTGGCCTATCATAGTGAGACACTATTAGATGATATCTGCAAGTACCCTACTTATGAAAAATAAATGTACTCCATTGTGCAAGCTTGCCACCAGTGGAGACATTATATTCTTGGGAAGAAGAAAATCATCCACACTGATCATAAGCCGCTGCAGTTCATGAAGACACAAGGAAAATTGTAGAATGACGATCATGAAAAGTAGTCCACATACTTGCAGGAACTCCACCTCAACATCAAGTATAAAACAGGAAGCACCAATCGCGTCATTGATTTTCTTAGCAGACCTCCAGTTGCGACAATCACCACAGTGCTAGACTCTTGCGACCATGATACCTCTGGATGGCCCCAACTCTATGAGACAGACCCATAATTCGCCACCACCTACCAAATGTTGGGTGCAAATGCAGTTGTCGAAAATTTTCATCTTTAGGATGGGTTGTTGTGTTGTCTGGGCCATATCTATGTTCCATCAAGCAAGAAAGCGAGGATGATCTAGGAAGCCCACTACATTCGGGCGGAAGGACACTTCGGCGTCAAAAGGACAGTGGTGATGGTAAAGAAACATTTATACTAGTTGAAACTTTGACAAGAGGTAAACTAGTATATCAGGTCCTGCATTGTTTGTGCGATTTTGATCCGGATTATTTTCGGCATGAAATGAGATCAGAGATATAATAAAGAAATTCACAAAGATATCACAGATATTCAATAATATAACAGAAATGTATCAGAGATGCAACCATAAACACAAATATGCAGTAATACATGATTTCTATTAATGAAAGAAATGTATAGAGACTGTAAAAACACAGAGTGAAAGACTCGCTAGAATGGTGACAACTTATTTCTGAGAAGAGATGTGACCACTACTCACATTCACAAGAAGATGATGACAATGAGGCTCTGAAAGCCTTTTTACAATAAATAGGAATGCCAAAAACCCTAGACATCCAAAAACCTAACCCTAGGAGATGAAATGCCAAAAGTCATGAGGGCCTTGTTTGGGTAAGTTAGCACATCAACTTCTTGGGGTCGACCTGCTTCTGTTGGATAGAAGGTGCTTGGGGCAAGGTTGTAGTGGTTGCAGTGTCCTTTTGTTCTCCTTTTGAATAGATTGTGAAGAAGCTGAATTTTGCAGTATGAGATACTACCTTGCGACACTTTTTAGGTGGAACAGTAGTCGGAACTACCTCTGGTATTCTATAGAGATGACCCCCCAAAGTAACAATGACACTACGGGGTCAAGACTCATAAACAACATGGTGTCTCCACATATATGGTTGGCCCAAGAGCACATCACAGACATCCAGTGGGGAAAAATCACATAATACCTCATCCTTGAAGGGTTGGATGCCATATGATAATCGACACTGTTGGCTAAAATGAAGATCTCGTCCTCCCTGAAGTCACTTGATGTTGTATGGTTGTGCGTGTGGTGTTGTTTCCAATCCCAAATTTTTGACGACCTCTGTTGAGATGAGGTTTTTTTAATCTTCGTCTATCAACAATAAAATGCAGTGGGGTCCCCTTTACCCACATCTATGAATGAAAAAGGCGCTCCCCCTCTTTAGGATCTGTTGGTTCTTCTGGTTGAATTGCTGCAGTCATGACAATAGTAGTGGGGTCTACGTCAATGATTTGTCCTTTATAAGTATTTTCAGAATCAGATTTTGAATCAAGATTCGGCTCCTTGTCTTTGATCTCGACCACCAATGACTGTTTTGAGCGACATTCATCGGTGTTGTGCCAGGGGATTTTGTGGAAATCACACCATTTTTCGGTGCCCTTCTTTGTCTTCCCATGACCCTTCTTTTCCAGTGTCTTGAACTGGTTTTCGGGAGAATGTTTGTTAGGGCCGTCTTTGTCATACTTTGGTTGTTGCAGATTTGCAGACCCGAATTCCCGTTTGTTCTGGTGCTTAAATTTTTGCTCAATTTTAATAGTATATCAATAAGCAACACCGAGTGATGAGATGTCCAAAAAATCCATTTCAGTCTGGATGTATCTATGTAGAGCCCCGCGGTATTTCAGAACCAAATGTCGCTCAGAGTCTTTGATACCTAGCTTGGTGCGCAAGGTATGGAAGGTATTGGTGAAATCCAAAACTGCTTGGCCCCTCTCTTGCTGCAGTGTGGTCCATCTCATGTACTGGTCCTCATAGTTTCCAACAGGGTAATACTGTTCCTTTACCGCATCCACAAAAGAATCCCATGCGGGATTGACCCCATATATTCCAGACTCCTTTGTGGAACTTTGCTCCCAGTAAGTTTCCCACCAATTTTTGACTTGAGGGAGAGCTTTAAGGAGTGCGAAGGTGATATTTTCTTTGTCCGAAAAATTGTGAAAAGAGAAATAACCTTCTAGCATATTTAACCATTTTTCTAGGGATTCTACATCTATCTGTCCTTCAAACATAGGAATATCAAAATTAAATTGTACATTGAAAGGTGAGGTGCCTCCAAAGTGTCTGCTTGATGAAGATGCGCCTGATGATATCGATAGACATTTAAGGATGTGGGAAAAATTCTCCATCATTTCGTCCCTCTGTCGTGTGAGAGCTTGCTCAAGCAACAGATTGATAGGATCGTCTGCTCCATCGTTTTTCTTTTCTTCCGCGATTGAGGATTTCTTGGGTGTGTGAGAGAGATTGTTTTCAAGAGAGACAAGATCGAGACCCAACATTCTATACTCGGACCTCGTTGGGGACATGCACTTAAAAAATAATCAAGAGCAGCCTGCTCTGATACCACTGATCCAGATTATTTTTGGCACGAAATGAGATCAGCGATATAATAAGGAAATGCACAGAGATATCACAGATATTCAATAATATAACAAAAATGTCTAATATATAAAACCATAAACACAGATATACTGTAATACATGATTTCTATTAATGAAACAAATGTATAGAGACTGTAAAAATACAGAATGAAAGACTCGCTAGAATGGTGGCAGCTTATCTCTGAGAAGAGATGTGACCGCTACTCGCATTTGCAAGAAGATGATGAAAATGAGGCTCTGAAGGCCTTTTTACAATAATCATGAATGCCAAAAACCCTAGACATCCAAAAACCTAACCCTAGGAGATGAAGCGCCAAAAGTCATGTGGGCTCCGTTTGCGTAAGTTAACACATCGACTACCCAGGGTCGTAACTTTTGCATACGATCTCCATTTTAGGCGTATGATAGCTCATTTTAAAGGTATCATCGAGGAGATTGATTTTGGGGGCTCAATGATGCCTTCAGATATCATTGAGAACCTCTATCTTGAAAAAATTTCATTTAGGCCCTTAGAGTGGGCCTAGAAGTTAAAACCTGCTAAAAATAGTAAATTGCAAAAATTGTCAGAAAACTGTTTTGAGCCAGTCGAAAAGGGTGAGTGGCCACCGATATCCACTTGGATCAGTCCTCCCCCCTTAGGAAGCAATAGTCTCCATTGAATTGAGTTATCGGGGCAGAGGTAAAAATGTTTGTTGGATCTGCATCTTGGTGAGCTGCTTGTATTGTTGGAAACGTCACACTGCTTAGTTTGTGGAAGTCTGTCATGAACCTGTTGAAGCTGAGGCTATTCAACAATTCGAGATACATGAGAGAATGATGTGTAGAAGGAATATTTTCACTTTTCTGCAGCCTTGTCGACCTGCTTCTGTTGGATAGAAGATGCTTGGGGCAAGGTTGTAGTGGTTGCAGTGTCCTTTTGTTCTCCTTTTGAACAGATTGTGAAGAAGCTGAATTTTGCAGTATGAGATACTACCTCGCTTCACTTTTTAGGTGGATCAGTAGTTGGAATTACCTCTGGTATTATGTAGAGATGACCCCTCAAAATAACAATGACACTATAGGGTCGAGACTCATAAACAACATGGCGTCTCCAAATATATGGTTGGCCCAAGAGCACATCACATACATTCAGTGGGACAACATCACATAATACCTCATCCTTGAAGGGTTTGATGCCGTATGATAATCGACACTATTGGCTGACACAAAGATCTCGTCCTCGCCAAAGCCACCCAATGTTTTATGGCTGCGGGTGTGGTGTTGTCGTCAATCCCAACCGTTTGATGACCTCTGATGAAATGAGGTTTTTCTGGCTTCCGCTATCAACAATAAAATGCGGTGGGGTCCCCTTCACCCACATTTGTGAATGAAAAAGGCACTCCTCCACTTTAGGATCTGTTGGTTCTTTTGATTGAATTGCTGCGGTCACGACAATAGCAGTGGGGTCTGCGTCAATGATTTGTCTTTTACCATTATTTTCAGAATCAGATTTTGAATCAGTGTTCGGCTCCTTGTCTTTGATATCGGCCACCAATGAATGTTTTGAGCGACATTCATCGGTGTTGTGCTAGGGGATTTTGTGGAAATCACACCATTTTCTGGTGTCCTTATTTTTCTTCTCGTGACCCTTCTTTTCCTGTGTCTTGGAATGGTTTTCGTGAGACTGTTTTTTAGGGCCATCTTTGTCATACTTTGGTTGTTGCGGATTTGTAGACCTGAATTACCGTTTGTTCTAGTGCTTAAATTTCTGCTCAATTTTAACAACATATCGATAAGTAGCACCGAGTGATGAGATGTCCAGAAAATCCATTTTAGTCTGGATGTATCTGTGTAGAGCCCTGCGGTATTTCAGAACCAAATGTTGCTCAGAGTCTTTGATACCCATCTTGGTGCGCAAGGTATGGAAGGTA
>JASDQU010171747.1:8302-21051 GCA_032191745.1 Picea mariana
TTAACTGATGTAAGACATGTACCTGAGCTTAGGAAGAACCTAATTTCTTTGGGAGTCTTAAGATACTGGAGGATATAAAAGTATTGTTCAAGGTGGAGTTATGAAGGTCTACAAAGGAATCCTACTGGTTATGAAAGCAAAGAAGGTTGGTAACCTGTTTCTGTTAGAAGGAAGAACTGAGTCAGATCATGCGACAACAATATCTGAGAAAGACAATGATTATGTTCGACTGTGGCATCAACGGTTGGGCCATATGAGCGAACAAGGATTGAAGGTATTCTCTGATCGCAAATTGCTTCCTAGTCTAAAGTCTTTAAAGTTAGATTGTTGCAGGCACTGTATTTATGGAAAACAGAAGAGGCAGAGATTTAAAACCAAAAGACACACCAATGAAGGAATCCTTGATTATATCCATTCTGATGTTTGGGGACCATCCCCTACTATTTCATATGGAGGATCATCATATTTTGTAACTTTTATAGATGATTTCTCTAGAAAGGTGTGGATCTATATGTTAAAGAGTAAGGCTGATGTATTTACAATTTTCAAGCAGTTTAGAGATTTAGTGGAAAAGAGCACTGGTAGATCCATTAAATGTTTAAGCACTGATAATGGTGGTGAATTTACGTCAATGGAGTTTGAGAATTATTGCAAGGAATTTGGGATCGATAGGCATAAAACCACTACCTATACTCCTTGGCAAAACGGAGTTGTTGAACGCATGAGGAGGACTCTTCTAGAGAGAGCAAGGAATATGTTGAGTAATGCCAACTTGTAGCAGGAATTGTGGGCAGAAGTTGTATCTACAGCTTGTTATTTGGTGAATCGATCACCATCAACAACAATAGAATGCAAAATTCCCGAGGAGGTATGGACGGGTCACCCTTGTAATTATTCTAATCTTAAAGTTTTTGGTTGTGATGTCTATGCTCTAATTCCGAAGAACCAGCGTTCTAAATTAGAACCAAAATAAAAAAGGCTTATCTTTGTTGTATATGGTGATGGTATTAAGGGGTACAGGTTGTGGGATCCTACTACCCACAAGATCACCATTAACAGAGATGTAATATTTGATTAATCATCTCTCATCAAATCAAATATAGATGTTCAACTTGAAACCAATGAAGGTGAACATGAACAAGTTTCAGAAGATGTTCATGAAGAGTCTCCTGCAGCAGAGGAAGACATGGATGATGATGACATTCAACAGATTGTGGATGAACCACATAGTTCCCTATGGAGATCTACACAGGTCAGAGTTCCTCCAAGAAGGTATGATGATTTAGTTTCATCAATTTCTTTAAGTACTAATGATGGTGAACCTTCATGCTATCAGGAAGCTATGAAGGGTTCTAATAGTAATAAATGGAAAGAAACAATGAAGGATGAAATGAAGGCATTAGAGAGGAATGCCACATGGGACCTGGTAGAATTTCCAAGAGACAAAAAAAATGTAGGTTGCAAGTGGGTCTACAAGCTGAAGAAGGGTGTTGATGATAAGGTGGAAAGGTACAAAGCAAGGTTGGTTGCAGAAGGGTATTCTCAGAAAGAAGGTATCGACTTTCATGATATTTTTTCACTAGTTGTAAAGACTGTTTCAATTCGAATTATGTTATCATTAGTTGCATTGCTTGATTTGGAGCTGGAGCAACTAGATGTTAAGACTACTTTCTTACATGGAGATTTGGATGAAAAAATTTACATGGAACAACCTGAAGGGTTCGTTCAGAACCGCAGCAAGAAATTTGTTTGAAGGCTCAAGAAATCATTGTATGGTCTGAGGCAGTTTCCCAGACAATGGTACAAAAAACTTGACTCTTTCATGGTGAGCCAAAATTATACAAGGAGTGAGTATGATCATTGTGTCTACTTTAAGAAATTGAATAATGGCATATTCATTATCTTAGTATTGTATGTTGATGATATGCTTTTAGCAAGTAAAATCATAATTGAGATCAACAGGTTAAAGGATCAGATGGTTAGGACGTTTGATATGAAAGATCTAGGAGCAACAAGGCAAAGTTTGGGCATGGAGATATTCAGAGAAAAGAGGAATGGTAAGCTTTGGTTGTCACAACAGAAGTATGTTGAGAAGATACTTTTGAGGTTTGGTATGAACAATGTGAAACCAGATTCAATCCCTTTGGCTTCACATTTTAAGCTTTCTTCAAGTTTATGTCCTAGTACAAAAGAAGAAAATGAATATATGTCTCGAATACCATATGCTAATGCAGTAGGAAGTCTAATGTATGCGATGGTTAGTACAAGGTCAGACATTTCACATGCAGTTGGGGTTGTCAGTAGGTTTATGGAAAATCCAGGTAAAGAGCACTGGGCAACAGTGAAATGGGTGCTTCGGTATCTAAGGGGCACAAGTGATTATTGTATCACCTATAACAATGGTTGTGAATCAGCCTGTGGATATGTTGATTCTGATTTTGCACGTGATTTGGACAAGAGAAGGTCGACTTCAGGTTATGTCTTTACTCTTGCAGGTGGAGCTATTAGTTGGATGTCAAAGTTACAGAACATTGTTGCTTTATCCATTACAGAAGCATAATATGTAGCTGCTTCACATGCTTGCAAAGAGGCAGTTTGGTTGAAAGGTTTATTTGGTGAGTTTGGAAGGATGCAAGACAAAGTAAAGTTACTTTGTGACAGTGAGAGTGCTATTCACTTGGCTAAGAATCCAACCTATCACAGTAAAACAAAACATATACCTATCAAGTACCATTTTGTAAGACAGGTCATCGATGAAGGTGGAGTCTCTCTTGAGAAAGTGCATACAAAATAGAACTGCGCAGACATGTTCAGAAAACCAATACTGTTAGAGAAGCTACGATGGTGCTTGGCTTCTCTTGGCTTGCAGAAAAGGTGATGAACAAAAGCAGGAGCAAGGTATCAAGTTAATTGTTGTCAAGGTGGAGATTGTTGAATATGCCAACGAATTTCCGAGATTTGGTAGATATGAGCAGATTTAGTGGAGCCTATTTTGTAGTAGTTTGTTCAACCAAATCTACCAATTTGGTATGAACGTGCAAGTTTAGAAAATAGTTATGTAACTAATCTAAATTTGTTCATTATTTTATGTAAACCCGTAGAGGCAGACATGAGTGTGAAATGAGTGTGAGCATGTTGTAATCTCTTTGATCTGAATAATAAGACAACCGATACCTATGCTTGGTGGATGTAGCCTAACGTTTGGGTGAACCACGTAAATTGTTGTGTTTCTTGTCTGCATTTTTAT
Organism: Picea mariana; assembly: GCA_032191745.1. Lineage (NCBI taxonomy): Eukaryota > Viridiplantae > Streptophyta > Pinopsida > Pinales > Pinaceae > Picea > Picea mariana. The sequence continues at coordinate 11,550 of JASDQU010171747.1, forward strand.
TGTTTGTCTTATGTGATATTTGTGTTTCTGTATCTGCAAATTATAACACTTACACTTTCATATCTTACATTACATCTATGAAACTATTTTGCATGACATCCATATGATTGGATATAAGTAAAATAGAAAAACATAATTTCTCTAAGTAGATTCTATCATAAAGCCTGTTTTTGTCAGAGCACATTTACCACCTCATTGGCCAGAGCTGGTATTTTACGAAAGGGACCATAAATAAAAGAAAAAAAGTTTTAAAATATTGAAACAAGTCATTAGGTAAATCATTATATTGATAAATTGTTTGAGATTATTTTCACTTATAAAGTTTAGCATACCAATGCTAATGAAGTATTCCTAACTAGCCATAACCTGAAAATGATTGGTGAATGTTACCGGGTATTCTAAACTAGCCATAGCAGAGAAGTTTTCTCAACATAGTTTATCCAAGCTTCCGTTTGATCTCTAATTGATTTCCTGATACAAATTTTGAACAAATTTGGGTCAAATGTCCCTAGCTGGGAATAGTGAGTCCTATCTGGTGATCAAACCCATACTCTTACGCGGCTTTCTCTAGCGATGCCTAGAATAAATGGTGGGACTGATAAGTCCACTACGTTTGCTTCCAACATACACTGCACAGTAATCCTTGGGAACATATACAATGCACAGTATTCCTTGGGAACATGTGTACCTAGCCTTCTTTGAAGAAAGTCCATATCCAATTTCATTATAGTTATGGAATACTTTGCAAAAGGTATTAAAATATTAACTCATATATGTAATCATGGATCATGGAGCTCATGGTCTGATCTGTTGAGCACGTAATTGTAACTTGTAACCTAATGAGATGATATAAAAGAGTAAGGATTGCACTCCATACAAAAAATAATGACAAAGAAGTAGTTGAATGTGAGGGTCAAGAAGAAGATAAGGATAAGGAAAACCTAAGTTGTGATAGTTAGATAAGGTAAATCAGAATCCATGATCTCTTAGCTAATCAATAATAAAACTATGTAGAATATTGTATAAATGCATATGTTGATTAATGCAATAGACAAGAAGTAATTGTGTGTACTCTCTTTTATGATAAGATAAGGATAAGGAAAAGCTATGTTGATTAATGCAATAGACAAGAAGTAATTGTGATTATGTGTACTCTCTTTTATGATAAGATAAGGATAAGGAAAAGCTAAGTTGTGGTAGTTAGATAAGGTAAATCAGAACCCATGATCTATGAGCTAATCAATAATAAAACTATGTAGAATATTGTATAAATGCATATGTTCATTAATGCGATAGACAAGAAGTAATTGTGTGTACTCTCTTATATGATCTTTAATATATTTAATTAAAGGTTGTATCATCAGCTTCAAAAGAAGAACAATGATTCCTCAACCTTCTTACCATTGAATTCATAAGCAAAGCAATTATCATTGAAAAAGAGAGAACGTTTGAGCAAAATATCAATATGAAATGTAAGAATCATATGATTATCTCAATTAGGCATTTTTTTTTAATGGGAAGGCAAGGAGGAAATGGAATGTATAAAGTACACGATATAGAAAACATATGGGAATCAAAAGAATCCAAGGTGAGAAGCTACTATCACTTGCTGCTCGTCCAGTTGCTATGAGCTTTTTCTTGGTAAGCTAGCTGATAAAATGGAAGAGTAGAGTATAATACATAAGTATTCAATTAATTTAATATCAATACATTGGACTCTATTATATAGAGTGCATAGGTTGTTATCAGATCTAACTTATTCTAAAGATAAATGGAGAGGTTGGGATATTCTCTCAACCACACACCAAACAAGGATGTCACCAATCCAACTCTCTAACAACCTCTTAAGAATATGATCACACAACTCAGGTAGAGATTAACTCTACTTCTCAATACATTAGCAAGCATATTAGAAAGTAGGAATTATATATCCCAACACTCTCCCTTAATGACTATTTATCTAAATATCTATGTGGTCATATCTTCATATGCTTCCTCTTGTACCTGCATTTGACGTCCACATAAAAAGAAATCCATCTACCAGAATACATGGGTCATGAGCCGCTAGTTCTCTAGGAATCCTTTTTAGCTACATGGCTCATTCAACCATTCTTCCTCATACCTGCCCCTTCATCACATCATCATCAACCTGGGTTTTTTCGGCTTACCCATAACCATTCTCTAGGTTTTCTCGGATTACCCTCAACCATGTCCCAGGGTTTATCGGATTACCCTCAACCATGCATCAGGGTTTCTCGGATTATGTGCAACCATGCTTTACATAGTGGTTTTTAGATCACCACGAACTTTTCACATTAAAGGGTATACAATGGCTTAGGTACATAGTATTCTCTAGGACCACTATATCAAAATATCATAGACTTGTTTTCCATTACATGTGTAACTCAATTTGAAATAACTTAAATGATATAACTATGCACACCTTCAAACAAAAACAAAAATATCACAACTCAATCACACTTCTCACAATCAACGTTGTGTGATTACAATGGGCACTTACACCTCACTTCATTATAACACCTCCATGCACCACCTCCATTCCAAATGGAAAACACACTGGATTCTCACGTCCCCTCAACTCTATGGTCAACAACTATCGGGACAGTCTCTCTTTTGTTGACTTGAATTACGGAGAATTACCTTATCACAACCCAATGGTCTCTTTTCTTCAACAACAAAAGAGAAGTTGTTGATTGAACTCCATATCCCTGGCTGTAAAGGTTCCCATAGGTAAGTGCACCCAGCACTAACATCATAGTCCAGACGTGCCCTCCAGTGCCTTATAATTATGATCATTTTATATCTTAGAACATTATCCAGAGAAAAATACTGGCGTTTTGATTCAGAAGCTCCACTATCAGGACGGATATGAGAACCGCATTGTAACAAAACACAGATTGTCAGCTGCCATTTTCGCCAGCATTTACGGTTTCGGTGACGGCCAAGGGAGCGCATATCTCAACCGGATCAAATTCCTCTAGAAGAGGTTCGATCCACTCACCAATGTGCAGAGATCGATTCCCGCGAACCCCCGAGAGGCCGAGAATATGCCTTAACGCGATGCTTCTCTGTGCAGCGAATATGCTCCCCTGACAGCGATCGCAGGTCTTTTTGCAGTCACACGATCCGTCCAGGCAACTACTTAAGCATTTGATAGCCCACTCCATCCAAGTATCTGCACAAGAAGTGAACATCTTGGATCGGCCAACAAATTCCTTGTGTGGATAGCTAATGGTGATAATGAGAAAATAGGATGTCCCATGGACTCTGGAGCAAAATCAACTAGAGAACCGAAAGGATATCCCTTTCGACGATGATGCATTCGAGACATTGGACGCTTCGCGTCTCATCCAAAACCCAATCCTCCGCATCATTTCTCTCTTCTCTAATTCCTTCAAACAGCGACTTCTCTTTGGTGATGCTCCTCCACGCCGACAGTCTCCACAACAAGTTCGCCATGCTCTCTCCTAATCAACATGGGGCTCATACTCAAACAACAACATTACAATAACATCTGTAATTGAGAGACGTCAATCTCATCTTCAATTTCAGCAGACAGTGCAGCGTCATAAATAAATAACTCAAGATTTTTAAATTTATCATTGATTGAGTTGCCTTTATGCACATAATTTCCATTATGTTTTTAATATCTTTGATTATGTTTTTTATATCTGTGATTTGATTCATGATTTTCTTCTATAGAAATTTTTTGTAAAATGTCTAGATTTTCCACAATAATCACATTCAACATTTCTCTTAAAATAAAAATAAGATGTGTCATACCTTTCTGCTTTGTTTGAAATCGTTGCTTTGTTTGAAATCGTCTTTTATTCTTGTCCCACGGTTTACCTCGATCTGATCTTTTACCTTTTACAATTAAAGCCCAATATAAGCCACCTCGATCTAATCTTTTACCTTTTACAATTAAAGCCCAATATAAGCCACTTAAGTCCTGATCATAGTTCTTCTACTAGCTAATATAGAATCCAGGGGCAAGCTAATATTGAAAGCAAGGTATGTCCTCCCATAAGGTTCGATAGTATAAGTGAGCATACTGTCTCCCGGGTGTAGTTGAAGGTGAAGGATCCTCCCATAAGATTCGATAGTATAAGTGAGCATACTGTCACCCTGGTGTAGTTGAAGGTGAAGGATCATAATGGATCGGTGGTCAAGATCTAAAACTTCGTGGAGATTGAAAAAATAGTGAATGCCCGGGTGCTGCCGAGAGTATGTTACAGATTTCCACTTAGACTTTGTTGTAGCGCGAAGTTATGTGTTGCTTCTCTTGCATTAATGGTTAAGAGTGAGATGTTCTACAGAATGCCCGGGTGCTGCCGAGAGTATGTTACAGATTTCCACTTAGACTTTGTTGTAGCTCGAAGTTATGTGTTGCTTCTCTTGCATTAATGGTTAAGAGTGAGATGTTCTACAAAATTAAGAGTGAAATGTTCTACAAAATGATTCTTTTAGATGATATTTTTTGGGATATTTGTTTTAAATTTGAAATTGTTAATAATAATTATTTTTGTATAATGAGTATCTCAATGATTTTTTTTTAATAATTTTGCGCAAATTTATGTCGTTAAATTCAGAAAAAAAAAAACATTTTATAGAACAGTTAAACAATGCCTTTAATGCAATATTTACTTATCCTCAATGAATATTGCTCGCCTCAATTACCAGTGCCAAAAGCCTCATTATCTGGACCATTAATCTCTTTCACATAGGTAAAAGCCAGCAATACAATAATCAACAGAAATCTCTCAATGGAGAGGAATTTTATTAAGGTTTTGAAGATGGCAATGAGTAGCCCAAAGCAAGAGTCTGAGTGCAATGCATAGAAGGGGCCTGCATTTCAATTTCTCCTAAAGCTCCAGCCTTAGGTCCAAGCCAACTACCATATCCAGAAATAAGTGCCTTGATTGAATATGGAGTCATTTACAGATCCGTAAACGATAGGCCTATGGCCCGTCAGTCCTTGTAAACATGGATATTTTGCAGAAAATTAATTATGTTTTAATTTGAATGGGCTCTGTGCAAATCTGGTTCACTGCGTGGGTTACCTGTTTACGATGGCCAAACTAATGGCCAAAGCAAGCCACTATGTTTCCAAACCATTTACCAACACTCCCAGTCTCTGGAAATGTGCAATCACAACACTCTCAGCAATAACAAATCTGTGGTTCATTCATATGCTGTGATGTTCATACAATTAACTGTCGTTCATTCAAATTTTGTGATGTTCATAAAATAAACAATGCACTCCTATGAATTAGGTGCCACACAAAGTATCATTCCACTTGACAAATAAACTAATTTGTGCCTCGGTTTGTAAGGTGACAAACCCGGCATTTTAGTTTGTAATTGGAAACGCGTTGGACAAAAGTTGAAGGCAACTGGCAAACGCAAATATATATGATTATTTTGAGGCTAGCTGTAGGATTTCAGCCCAATGCACATCTTTGGTAACTCACTGTTTGCATACGCATCGATAAATGTTGTTTGGAACAACGCAGGCAATGGCTATAGATACCACCGCTTATTACAGAGGGAATGTGAAGCAGCCCACTCAATTACACAGTTTAATAGAGATAACATGCCAGTTATGGTGTAGCTAACACACCAGCAATTCCATCATGTTTGCACAACTAGCAATTAGCTAAGTCAGCGAACAGAGCATGCATTGGAATGTCTGATTACTAAACAGCAAGGCAATCAAAGAAAATGAATTGAATGGAATGTCAAAACATATTTATCATGCCATCCAACAGATTAGGGAAGAATCGATGCAATTTTAGTGTAATTCTTCCAGTTTACACAACGCCTAAACAACAATTAAAACCCAAAGAGTATGCTGCGATTGGGGGAGATAAAATGCCCAGGTATCCTCTACAGCTGACAATTTGAAGGAAAAGTACTGTAACAGATGGTTTACCCACTAGAAATGCACACCAACAAATAGATTATAAGGGAGATTGAACTGTGGTGTATGGGAGTTGTCATTTATTAGCTATGAAGCCAATATGTGCATGGGAATGCATACTACTCCCAGCACTTGATTCTCACACACAAAAATTACCCCAACGATTAATTAGAGGTGATACCGACCCTTGGGTATTAAAAAGAATGGACTTCCTGTGATTCAAACAAACAAGCAATTCCCAAAGTATTAATAAATGTTGTAGCTTGTCAAGTAAATAACCCAGCCACCAATGTAATTCAGTTATTGNACCCAGCCACCAATGTAATTCAGTCATTGGGGTAAGGGCGATGGCTTTTCATTCATAAGTTTTGGTGTCTTTGATTACTAACCCCATGATCCCATAATAGTAAAACGAATTGAGGAAATTTGAAGAGGCAATGACGTGTGGGGTTACATAGCAGAGGTTAAGCACCCCAGATTGACTCCATTTCATAAATTTATTAACACAACCAGAACTAATCAAACACAGATTGACTACATTTCAGAAATTTATTAATACAACTAGAACTAATCAAACACAGACAATTACATTCACAAAACCGTTGAAACACCATGAACACATAGACTTTTATCTTGGAAATTGTTAACATATAAAAGTGACCGTCCGTCAACTAGAAGAACGAGTCCGGTCCAGGGTTGTCTAAATAACCCAAGCCATTTGGTGTAACTCGTTCGGTTTAATGGCTCCGTTGGTCAATCTAAGAGTCCTAAAAGAAAGAAATGAAATAGCTAACTAATTACTAATCATTACATATATATGTACATACGCATAGTGTAATTGTTATAGATATATTTAAGCAGAGGATTTGCTTATCTTACTTATGTACATGATATACAAACTGCAAGTTTTAATCTAAACTTACGAAACTCAATGTGAAAAATGATTGCTTCAAGGAAGCAAATAAAAAAAGCACATAAAAATATTTTTTCGTTTTTCTTTTATAAATCTAAATTAACATGAAAAAATACTATGAAACAGAAACGTATGGATAGTCAAAAACTGAAACATACATTCGAATTTTAGTGATAAACAAATGGCAGAAAAATGTAAATGAGCTAACATGTTAGTGAATTAGTGATGTGTATCCAAGCATCTTCATGATTAGAGAACATCCAACTACCATGTCCAAGAGGGAAACCTGCAATGAACATTAAGACTGTTCTAAATAAATTAAGAACAATGTGTTGGTAGTTTGGGTGTTAATGATTGAAGCGGAGACACCAACATAAACCTATAACCTCATAATTATACATAATTACTATAAGATAAATCTGAAAGTAACCTGTACATTTCGTTTTTCAATTAAAATTGAAAGATAAAATCTTGTCGTTTTAACTGAAAATATGATCACAACATTTATATTTTGAGAAGCAAATTGCATATGGTATTTATAATATAATATCTTGCACATCACAGATCATTTAATCTAAAGATATCAGATCTATACATGTACCAAGATAGACAAAACATAAATAATAACATTATAAACAAAAGGCTAAAGCCAAAATGTGTAAAATGTTATTTCATTAAGTTCTATAATCACATGTCCATCTCTTGCTTCCAGCCAAGATGATCTCTATTACAAAATACTGTGTATTTAAAGAGTTTAGGTAAACTAAGCATCCTATCTTCTAAGATATGATCATATCTCAAAAGGATCTCAAAATTACAAAAATAGAGGGTCTAAAAAGCCACTCAATATCAAACTGTATCTTCAAAATTACACAAGTTTTGTTTTGATTTACAGAATAAGCCAAAAGAGGTGACTAATCAACTAAGTCCAACAATACTCCATCTTATGAGATCACCACAAGATACATCATATCCTGAAAGAAAAACGAAATGTGCAAATTAGATATTTATTTAACTAACAATTTCCAAATTTTTATATGAGAAATTTGACTTGGCTACAAAATCTCACGATTTTGTAGCTAGTCTTATTATTGACAACATAAATCTACATCACTCTATATTAATTAGAAAAATAACAATAAAACACAACAAAATAAAAAAAATAATCTTACCATTCAACTGAAAATCAACTTCGAATCACAAAATTTCAGAGTTGATCACAGCCTCGATATTATCGACGTTTTTTATTATGATATTGCCAGTCCTTTTCAAGCGTTTTCCTTGCCTCTGTGCATTGATCTTGAGCTCGCGGTTTTCAATTGTCAATGAGCGGTTTTGAGCCGTAAGAGCCTTGATCTCTTTTTGAAGGACGGGAATGTCTGTGCAATACAGACCGATCCAGTGTAAACACACTTCACAATTTATAGCAGGGGTGAATGGTTGAGCAAGCGCATGACTGTGTGTGAAAATACTTCCACTATCCACTCTCGGATTTTGACCAAATTTAATTCTTGAAAAATCCTTCTTGTGCTTCAGACACGGTGGTAAGTTATTCACATAATTGAAAGCCTGACTGAGATCCGGTTTAGAGTAATTTGGGTCTTCAGCTGCCAGAAAATTTTCAATCTCAGAATCAGAGCTCTCATGGAGCTCGATCGATTCGATCGAGCTCACATGAGCTTTTGATCTATTCCGTAGGCTCCTAGAAATCAGTCTCCCATCCCTCTTGTTATTAAACCCTCGCATGTCTGTAAATTCTAACCTTGTACAATATCTACTGAAAACATATATTCAGAAAAGAACAGAAAAGATACAATGGAAAATACAAACATGACACAGAGATTTTTCCCCTGGAAACCCAAACCAGGAAAACCAACATATTTTATATTCATTCATTGTGTTACAATGTTTACAATACAAAATACATATATGAGCCATCGACATCCAAAACCCTAACCCAATGATTTGGATTAGTCAAAAACCTTAATTCCTTAACCGGAAATAGAAAACCATCGGCAAAGAAACCATGTGCTGAAAAACCACCTAAATATAATGCAGTCCCGAAAATGCGATCCCGATGTGAAAAAAAAAATTTTGGGGGCACTGCCCCAGAACCTCCACGCGGGGGGCTCCACCCCCCGACGTAGACGCTCAGACACTACTACTCATGCAAAGAATATAACACATACCCAACATTCTCCCACTTGTTGTTTTCTTTGCACATAGGGGGTTACAGGGTTACATAGTCAACAATCCAGGGCAGCAATGCCCATAGATCCTCTACACCAAGAGAACTTCTCAGTGCTCACAGATTTTGTTAATGAATCTGCAACATTCTTCAAAGTGTCCACCTTCATCATCAATACTTTATTTTCTTCAACCATGTCTCTCATAAAGTGATATTGAATATCAATATGTTTTGTCTTTGAATGATGAGCTGGGTTCTTTGCCAGAAAAATTGCACTCTGACTGTCACATTCTATTCTTATAGCTTGTTGTACCAACCCAATACTTGAACACAATCTTTGTAACCATATTGCTTCCTTACTTGCATGAGTGGCTGCCATGTATTCAGCTTTTGTAGTTGAAAGTGCCACTACAGCCTGTCTTTTACTCATCCAACTTATTGCTCCTCCAAATAGGTT